>JAADWX010000080.1:0-49843 GCA_023336405.1 Globisporangium echinulatum | reverse complement strand
AATATAAGAACTGACAAGGACTGTATAAGCGACGAATGGGACTTGAAAATGAGCTCGTTGCCTAATCAAAATACAGGATGTCGTCCGTTTCGTCCGTTGTTCCAGTTCACTCAAAGGATTTAACAAAAATCAGTCCATAGCTATACAGCTCATTCATAAAGTAATGAAATCCAGAGGTAGACTACTATACGTTTCAAAACTGGCCATCGCGACGTGCATTGCTTCGCTCACAGTCGGTGGACCGGACAAACTATAAGAACTTACAGGACTGAATAAGCAAAAACGTGTAGAGTGGGAGTGAGAATGAAAGAAAAAAACAAGTCGGGGCACGATCTTGAGTGCAAAGAAACCGGCTATTGGATGTCGTATTTGTATCGCTTTCAACGGTTTGTCCCGGCTTATCTATATTAAAAAATTTTAAAAGCAAATGACACAAAACTAAGCCCTGGCCTCTTGATGAGTTTATTCGCTTCATAGACTTCTTTTTACGCCTAAGTCTTTGTTGTTGTTGTAAATGTGTGCAGTTGGAGGCGTACAGCTCTACAACTGCGCCACTCTCATCATGGTCCGCAAATATTATCAAGGCATGTGTCCCCCAAAAAACCGGCGATTCTTGCCATTATGACGCCAATTGTATTCGAGATATGTGTACCTGTTGGCCAAACGGTTATGTTTAGCGTCACAACACGTTGTACAAAAACCAAAAATCCGTTTGACTTTTGTCATCTCCTCACGTTGTCAACCGGGGCCGATCGCATTATCACTAATAAGGGTTAGGTAGCGCTTGTATGGCACACATCGGTTGGAACATGTACACTGCTCATCAAACTATATCGAAAAATACGATTCAGCTCTGAATTACAGTATAATTAGATCGCATTGTGTGTGGCATCATGTATACGTAAGTTTAATGTTCTTTCTGACACTGTGCGTCAAATGAAATCACATACCCACGTTTGTGCTCGTAAATTTATCAATTGTTGTAATTTAATATTTAGTACGTTATGCGCATTATTACTATCAATAATAGAAGTTTACATACGCTTTTGCTCGACTTTGTCAGTTTCAGTATCGAGATTCGATATGTAGTTTGGTGTATTTACGGTGCAGTATTCTGTCGAGGACTACGTCGCAAACCAACACACGCATAAATTTTGATCTGTAGGGTGCTTAGTAAACAAAGCTAGGCACGTCATTACAAATTGTGATGACTATCATTTGACGCTAAGGTTCTCGTAAATTTGTAAAGTTAGATATATATAGGTAATGATATGGTGTATCAAAACGTGTTACAAAATATGGTAATTATTTATGTACGTAATTGTATGGAATTCGGTAAACACAACTGTGGACATCGACAGAGAAGGAAAAACCATCACGAAATAATAGGGAACCGTATGAATGGAATGTCGTAATGCATACCGAGGTTATCTATTCTAATTTGGCAGTAAATGGAGCAACGTGAAATTACTATTGCACCTGAACTGTAAATTCGTAAAATGTAAAGAATTTTATGAGGGAGTGCTAATGAGAATACACGCACAGATAAAATAGGCCACCCGTCGATATCCGCTTAATGCCATTAATTGCCCCTGTAATGGTCTTACTCGGCTTGTTTGCCATATGTAGGATAATAAGGTTTAAGAGCTACTACGTTATATCCAGCTGTTGCTAACGTTGGCATTGTATTCCAAAAGTGCAATGCTGTTCAATCCATGTGTTGTCTGTGTTTGTAGTGCTCTTTGACGGATTATTTGATATTTTGCGGTTGTATTTCTCATTACATATACCAATCAGTTGAAATCGACAGTCAATATAACAGTGTAAAATTATGCGACGTGAAAAAACAAGTAGTTCCAAAGACATGACAGTGATGTGAGCGGGCGAATTTACAGTGTTTCTTCATCCGAGTGGGCCACACAGGATGTCACTTTTTTGTGCGACTCATTTGGCTACGTCCTGGATATAATTACGATCATTGAACCCGGCTGCGTCCTGATTGCCGCTGAGGATGGCGAGCTGAATCTTGCCCAGGGTGGAGAATGCTCCCCATACCATGAGCGACCCACCACCTGAGAGGCAGCTCCACACGACCTTCTACTCTTTGCGCAAGTCGTGCCAGTAGTACTTGCAGCCGTCGGGCCCATCCAGGTTGAAATTCTTCTCGTCTGAAAAGATCACGCGCGACCAGTCCGTCCGGCCGCTCGACCCATGCGACCCGCGCCGACTTGTGATGCTGCGGCAGCTGTGAGGACTTGTTCGCTTTGACGTACGCGAGGTGGTCACATCGCTGGAGTTCGCGCTGCACCGTACGAACGCTTGCGTCGATGGAGAGATTCTTCTTGAGGTCGCTAGCCGACCAGTCGCCCAACGACGCGTAGCGCTTCAGTCGCGTCAACTCGCGCGTGCCCAGCGTTCGCGGTCGCCCCGTACTCTTTTTTGTGCCGTACGTGTCTGGGTCCTTCAGAAACGTTAGGACGACGTTCATGGACTTGTTGATGGCCTTTGCGATCACTCACGCCAATATCTTCATCGTCGCGTACGTCAGGATCTTGCCCTGCTCGATCTTCGTCAGACCCGGTGATCTGCCCATCGCTATCTCGCCCCCGATGTAAATTCAGCAATGGCGCAAGCTTTTGCTAGCTAGATATAACCACTGGACAAGAGAGCATGCAATAAATCATAGTAGTTGTCCTCCAAAGTGCGCCAATCCTAGTTGTCCCTATCAGTTTATCGCGTCCTAGAATAATGACTCCCACTTCAAATGGCCGTCCTGGACAACCACTTGCTTGTTTCGAGCTCAAATTACATCAATCAGAACGCAATGCGTTCTATCATCTCTCAACAAATCACGCTCGCAAACACATTTTTGAAGAAAAAATCGATCGTTTTCGGATTTTTTTACCCTGTCCCTCACTTTTTGGCGCGCACTGTATGCCTCGATATTTGTATGGGTGTGATTGTTTTATCAGCAATGAAATGTGGTAAATGCTTTCAAAACAGGTTCATATGTAATTTTACACACCTGTGAACAAACAAATATGCAAAGAGCCTCCACCAACGCTTCTCGTTTCAGCTGCAGTTTTGTTCTTGAGCTCACTCGCAGTACCTCACACCCTCGACGCCCACGCTCGACGACCGACGCTCCCTGCTCGCACACTCGCGCGCACACACACATACACACGTAGAAGCAACGACTAGGACATCATGGGTGGTGGCAATGGACAGAAGTCGAAGGAGGCGCGCGAGCGCAACATGGCCAAGAAGATGAAGGACCAGAAGGCGAAGAACCACGAGGCGAACAAGGGCAAGATGGCCGCCGACAAGGAGGACACCAAGTGCAAGATCTGCATGACGTGCTTCATGGTCACTGCAAACGTACGTCGCTTGTGTATAGATGAGTGTGTGTGTGTGTGTGTGGACACGATCGAGTCGCAACCGCGTGCATGCTCGCGATCATCTTGCTGACTCGCTGATCGCTTGAACACGTGCATGTATGCACACACACAGATCAAGCTGCTGCAGGAGCACTTTGAGAGCAAGCACTCGGCCAAGGGCTTTACGTTTGCGCAGTGCTTCCCCGACAAGGCGTAGTTGCACTTGCGGATATCGACACATGGACGCACTCGCAATGGTGGTTCGCAGCAACAGGCAGGCAGTCCGCAACGCATACGAGCGTCTGTTTGTGTGCGCAACTGAGAGCCAGAACGAAAGTGAATGAATCGAATGCATTGACAACCAACACGTCGTGTGGACAAGTCTCTATGGATTGGGATAAGCTGGAGTGGTAAGGCATGCGTTGTGGATAGTACAGCCACACATAGCTGCCATCTACTTCTTCACCGACGGGTTCTGCTGCTTGCGCGCCTTGCCGTGCGACACGCTGCTCGTGCGCTTCTGGAACTTCTTGCGCTTCTCGAACGGGTTCGATTCGCTGTTGCCGCGCAGCAGCAGTCGCGCTGGGACGCCGACCATATCGAACTCTTCGCGCAGCTGCGTGAGCAGGAACCTGCAGCCATTTGTTCCATTCGGTCCGGATGGATGTCCGCATGGATGTCCGCATGGATGGCTGTCAGTCGCTTACATTCACACACTACACTACTATGCCAACATGGCAATACCAGATCGGTAAAAGCCAGACAGAGAGCCTGATAGACAACATGGGTACTAGTACGCACCGCTGGTACGACTCGGGCACGTCGCTCGGCTTGTTGACAAAGAGCGCAAACGTCGGCGGGCGGCTCTTGACCTGCGTCACGTACTTGACGTTGATCGCTTTGCCCTTGACGGTCGGTGGCGGGTGGTGCCGCGCCATCGCTTTCATCCAGCGGTTCAGCCGGCCGGTCGTCACGCGCAAGTCCCACTTCTCGTACGCTTTCATGCTGGCATTCGTACAGACACACAGTGAGTATACACGTATACATCCGACTAGGTGTCCCTCCTATACACATCAGTAGACTTACTAACAGACCCACACACGTACACTTCGGGTAGGAGCTTGCGGATGCCTTTGCCGGTAAGCGCCGAGATCGGCACGACCGGCACGCCTTTGACCTGTGCGAGCGAGCTCCCGAGTTCGTCGCGAATGCGCTGCATCTCAAACTCGGCGTCGCCTGCAAGGTCGGCTTTGTTGGCTGCAATGATGAGGCCGCGGCCTTCTTCAATGACTTTGTGGGCGATCGTGAGGTCCATGTGGATGAGCTTCTCGTGGCTCATGTCAACGACAACAATTGCGACCATCGCCGAGTCGATTGCGCGAAACGCGTCGCGCACCGACAGGTTCTCGATCTGGTTCTCGTGCTCGCGCTTGCTGTACTTGCGGATGCCGGCCGTGTCGACGAGCTTGATCGGCTGCCCACGGAACGACCACGGCACTTCGACCGAGTCGCGCGTCACGCCGGGTCTAATGACGTTCGATTTGCCAGCAGTCATTGGTCAGTCAATCGTGCGTCGATCCCAAAGTATGCCGTATACAACGTATACCGTGTATACAGTATGCATGTGATGACGCTACGCACTCGGGGCCAGTGAGCACGCGCTCTTTGCGCACGATGCGGTTCAGCAGCGTCGACTGCGCGTTACATACGCAGCGACTGTGAGATGTCTGCATTTGCACTGGTACTGGAATAGAGCGGACCACATACATGGACACACACAAACGCACCTTGCCGACGTTTGGGCGACCGACAATCGCAAGGCGGATCGTCCGCGACTAGCATGTCGCATAGCAGCAGTCAGGAGTATGTATATACACACATAGCGGCGTGAGTCACTCGGTCCAGTCGAACAGACGTGAATGGCTCAGAGCGCCGCTCTCAACACCAACAACCTACGTCTTCGTCGGTCTCGACTGGCACATCTGGCTGCAACGCCTGGGCTGCTGCCAGCAGTTCATCCTGGGCCTTTGCATGCGCGTCGTACGCTGGAATGAGCACGTCCAAGAGGTGCGTAATGCCTTCGCCGTGCTCGGCCGAGAGTGGGATTGCGTCGCCCATGCCGAGTTGATAGCACTCGTTCAGTGCGTCGTCCCATCGATCCGGATAGCCCTCGACTTTGTTTGCAACGAGGTGGATCGGCGCAGCTGCGTTCTCGCGCCGGAGCCAGCGCGCAAAGTGCGCGTCGATCGGCGTCACGCCCTGCCGGCCGTCGATGAGGAAGAACACAACGTCGGCTTCGTGCACGGCCTTGCGCGTCTGCTCGAGCATGCCTTCTTCGAGGCTACGAAATAGATAAAAGTCCATCCAATCAGGACATTAGAGCGGATTGTAAACTAGCAGCAGTACGCCAATCATATGCGGTACGTACGTGCCGGACGGTGCGTCTTCGAGACCGCCAGTGTCAATCACGTCAAACTCCAAGCCAGCGAGATGGCTCTATTCGGATGTGATTGGTAGCAGATCCAAGCTATCAGTCTCGATAGCAGTGCTGTGTCCGTCGAGTCAAATGCAGTAGCGATGTGCTTCAATGGACGTACCACAGCGTAGCGCCGGTCGCGCGTCGTGCCTGGCACGTTGTGCACGATTGCTGAGCGTGTCTTTGTGAGGCGGTTGTAGAGCGTCGACTTGCCGACGTTCGTGCGACCGACGAGCGCAACGCGGAAGCGCTCGCGTGCTGGCATCGCTTGGATGCGCTCGAGCGTGTCGATGCGTTCTGCAGGTTCGCTGTCACTAGGCGGCGGCATTGATGCTGTCGTCGACAGCGCACGCGCGTTCCATCGTGTCGGCGGTAGCAGCGACGCCGCAGCGCTCGCGCGGCGCATCTGGTGGCGCAGCAGCATCATCGTCGGCGTTCGTGTCGTCTTGGTCTGGCAGCAGCAGCAACTGCTGATGGCGAATGGCTCGCTCGCTGCGATGCGAAAATTCATGAATCAAATCTTAAATGTTAATATTGTTGTTTGAAATATAACCAAATATGGCATGCATCGCAAATCCTACACGGTCACGAGCCGCAGTCCTACACAGTACACAGACAGCCGTCCTGTCACGAACCGCTATTGCTGCTGACGCTATCGACCAATCCATCACGTGACGCACTCGAGCGAATTCTTGCACGCAACAACATGCGGATTTATACGATATCGTGCACCTCACGTACGCTCACTCCGCTAGCTTCGATCGCCAGCGTCGCAAGTGCTCCCATACTAGAAAACGTTGTGGCGCTCTCTGCTTGTCAGCTGTAGCTCCAATGACCTGCCCGCTCGTCTAACCATACATTCAGCACGAACACACTCACTTGCTGCGCGCTGCAGCTGCAGTCGACGACGCGATCGTAAAGTTCGCAAGCTCGTCCATGATGTCGGCCGTCAACGTCGCTTTCGTTTTCGTCGTGGTCGGTACTGCCGCACTAGCCGTCGCAACCAACGATGGCGCATTAACAGCTGATGACACCGTCCGTGCACGCTGGCTCTCAATCGCTTTCGCCCCGAGCTCGCCACTCGCACGGCTGAGTGCATCAAACAGATCTTTCGTCTTGACAAAGAGCCGGAGACGCTGCATACGATGGGCTTCCACGTGCATTTGCCCAAAGCCGCGGACTTCAATGCAACGGCCGTCGCCTTTCACGCCCTTGTAGCTACCCGTGAACGGGCCCCAGTGGCGCCACGCAAAGTAACAATGCGGCGGCTGGGTGAAGACCTCCAAGACCTCGAGCGGGAAGCCGTCAGCGAACGCCTCGGCGAGCATCGCGCGTGGGTCCTTTGCGTCGCCTTCTTTGGCCTCCAAGTCGGCGCCATCGAACGCGTGGACTGCGAGGAGCCCAAAGAGGTCGTGGGCGCCGATATTAGCGCCTGCGAGTGGCGCGGTATCGTTCACTTGGTACACGAACGCGTCGTGGGTCACGCTCGTCCAGTCGTTGTAGTACCGACGGTGCGTCGCGTCCATCGCGAACGTCTGGCAGCACTCTTCGACGTACGACTCGAGCGGCGTCGACTCAGGCTCGCGCTGCTTGTGCTGCATGTACTCGACGTCGGACAGTACGTACTCGGGCACGCCATAGCGCCAATGAGTGGCTGACGAGCCTCCAACACTACCACTGTCGAGGCCGCGCCGTGTTGGCGGCTTGGCGCCAGCTGCGAGCAGCTCCACCATGCGCTTGCGTGCGAGTGCGAGCTTACTGCCGGACAGAGCGATCGCGGAGCCAGCAGCTGGGACGAACAGCAGGACGTTGCTCTGGCTGGTTGGAGCTGAGAGCGTCGAGTGGAAGAGCGCCGGTGCGCGACTGCCGTTTGACGCTGTTGCTGTAGACTCGGAAGCGGCGGCGGCGGCGTTCGACGTTGAACTCGCGGCACTCTTGACGGACTGCGAGTCGTCGCGTGACGACGCAGCGCGTAGCAGCCCAGTAGCGTACGCACGCGGCCCAGCCGCACTGTTGCTAGTGTTAGTGCTCGTCTGGCTCGCGTCGGACCGCGACGCCTGCCGCGATCGCACAAGAGCGTGGACCTGCGACGGAGACGCGACGACGTCTGATACCAACCGCGACTGTGACGCGCTCGTCATCGTACGACTGCGACTTTGACTGCCATCGCCGCCGCCGACACTGCTGCTGCTGCTTGCAGCAGTCGACGACAGTGGCGACGGCGCGTCCTGCGGCTCAGTCACGCGCTTCGCGACCTGCACGCGGTGCAGCGCCTTGAGCCAGCGCTCACACTTCTCGGCGCTCTCGGCAAACAGCTTGAGCGTCGCGGGTTTGCCAGCGCTCGCACTGGCCGTTGGCGCAGCAGCAACAACGAACGCGCGGTCGTTGCTACTGTTCGCGTCACCGGCGCGATCGGCGCGCAACACGGTACACACGAGCACGGGCGCAAGGCCCGAGGCCTTTGCGACGTCAGTCGAGACATCGAGTCCCCAGCCCGAGGCGTACCAGAGGTCGAACGACGTCTCGTCCTTGCAGCAGTAGAGCTCCGGCGCCGTGCGCGTGACAAAGTAGAAGCGCTTCTCGACGCCCTTGAGCAGCCCGCGCTTGATTGTGAGCGGGCCTTTCAGCAACACATCAACGCGCGGTGGTGGCGCTCTGTGCTCGGCTTCGGCGCGGCTGGAAGCAGACGTTGACGACGTCGTTGACCGCGCGCCGGTCGAGTACATGGACGTCGTGCCGCGGCGCCGCCGTGGGAGGTCCATTGTTTGCGCGCGGTCGTCGAGGAACGATGCTGTCGCATTCGAAGATGGCGCTGTGACGGTCGTCATTGTACGTGTCGATCGTCCATGCGGCGTGCGGTCGAGCGTAGTTATCGATGGCGGTGGCGTGACTGATGTCATTGTGCGCGTAGGTCGTGCGTGCAGCGTGTGGGTGGCAGCTGTCGAAGCGTTAGCGGACGTTGGTTCGAGCACGCTGCGTGCAAGTTCGCGATCGCGGCGGTGCGTACTGCTATTGGTAGTAGTCGTAGCAGCAGCGCTGTGTGAGCTTGCGGCGGCGCTATTGAGCACTGCGCGCTCGAGGCGCTGCTGCAGGTAGTTGTTCTGCGACGGCGGTGCCGGTGCCGGTGCGCTGCTGTCGCTATCGAGACGAATGCGATGCAGCGGCTGACGCGGTTGTACCGGTACAGCAGTGTCGTGATTGCTGCTTTGGTGGCGCGAGCTACTGCTCGTTGTTGTTGTTGTTGTTGTAGCTGTTGGTTGCTGCGTGCGCGGGTCGTCGACCTGCGTGCGGCTGCTCTGCTGCGAGCGCAGTCGATACCCAAATGCCATCGCTGCTGCTGGACGTGCGTGCGTGTGTGAGTGGCGGGCGGCAGTGACGGTGGCAGGTGCGTTGCTCAACGTGCGTGACGTAGAGCTCGTCTTCTTTCTCACTCACGCAAGAAGCTCGAGCTGCTGGTAGATGCGACCGACCGACTCGACGTGGCGCGGATACCGGAATGCTCTCGGAGCCCGCGGTTTGCTGTGTCCGATGGAATATAGAAGAGCGCTGTAGCCGCACGCGCACTCGGTCACTGCTGCTGCTGTCGTCGCCGCAAGCAGTAGCGCCAGTGTACTGTACCGCAGGAGGAGGAGGTGAGCTCAGCTCGCCAGTGCACCATGCGACCAACTGGCGATCTGGCGTCTGCCTTCAGTGCAAATGATTCATGCAAGACGAGAGTATGCATGCGCACATAGAATCGACAGTTTTGTGCAGATAGAAATCAACAATCATTTTCGTTATGGATCAATTGGAGATGCGCTGGCAATGCATGGCGGCAAAATGCATAACCCTTTGGTATGCATAAACAGATGCGAACTGGCTCTTGCTGTGTGGCCACAATGCGGCAGCGAATCACTTGAAAGCCTTGAACGATGACGATGGTGCACAGCAAAAATTGAGCGAGTTGCGACCAACGTGTCATGCCTGCTCGCACATCATGCACCGCTCCTGCAACAGCTCTGTGCAGCTTCCGAGCCCTTCGTTCTCGACGTCTTCGATACGCACACATGACGGCAAGCACGCGCTCCAACAACAACAGCATGTCTTGGCGAGGCGTGGCTTGGTGCTGTCCAATGTGGCGATTTTAGCGCACGATCTGCGGCAACAGGTGGTTGTGCATGATTTTGGAGCTGTTGAGCTAGTCGCTCAGTGGCGACAAGGCGTCGATTGTTGCTTTGTCTGCTTCCTTTCGACGCTGTTGCCTTGCATCAATACAACTGATGCGAAAGCGTATGATAGAGAGAGCTTACCAGCGACACTGTCTAGCTTGGAGCTCCATCCCATCTACGATGGAAAATGGACTCGACCGAATCGCATGGGATCGTACCTGTAGTGGGCAGCGAGTACCTGGACTTCATCTCTCTCTATTGCGCACGCATGTCGTTGCGAGCAACAGCGCGCTCCAGTGCGTACGGAGTGTCTTTGACTGAGCAGATCCGCGAGTTACACGCTCCAACTGCTGGAACGCTTCAACGCGGGATCCATTCGGTCTCGAGCGAAAAGGCGGAGCGCACTACTGCTGCAGCGGGTAGGTGGATAGTAACGGCGACTGCACCTGCCAGCTAGTAGCTCTGTGGTGTCAAAGCGAGGAGGTAAGAAAGGTTGGTGCAGGCATGCCTGTCAATTCGTCCGCCGCTTCGAGATAGCCACACGCAGATCTGTGTTTGCTTTATGGTCGTACCTGCAAATACACTCGGTCTCGACCTGACTCGGAAGACAACTCTCGTACTCTCGGTGCATGACGATCGTGACTCGAGGCTCTTGGCGCACAGTCTGCTCGCTGCAGTCAGCGTCGAGATCCAACATCTACGAGCATTCCGGTGTCAATCATCAGAGCCGCTTCGTCTCCACCATCGACAACGTCATAGCGATGGAGCACCCACACGATAGTGAGGACGATTCGAAGCAGATATCGCGTTGGTCTGAACATTCCACAAGGCTTGCAACACCGTGATCACTTCTCGCTGCACGTTTAGCGGATGCGCTAGCAAGGAACAGATGGGATCAGAGTTGGCGATTTCGTGTCTAAAATTACTGGAAAGTATGAGCGAGAGTGAAATATGGCGTGGATAGCTCCATCCATCTGCTGGTCGTATCCTGGCGTGTACTACCCGCTCTCTCGGCTGCATGTTTGCTCCCCGACACTCTCACTCCATGCGTAAGTTGGCAGTGGTGGCGACGGCAGATGTTCGTGTGATGAGAAGTGGCGGCGTTAAATGAGTACTGGTACCAACTTTTGCAGCAATACGGTTAAGATTGCTTCTTGTATACACCATTGAACTGCGTCATCCCAGCACTTCTCGGGTGACGAAGCCATATATGCAAGTCGACCAACACGAACTCGTGAGTGCTACAAGCGAGCCGCGACGTCGTTGATGAGACCAGCTCTTAAATGAAAAGCTACAAACACTCGGATCTGGATGCTACATCGAGCTGCATAGCGGAAGGCCACGACCGCAGCGATTGCGACGCAAACGCGAGATGTGACGGCATCGTCAAGAAGCTGTAATTGTCAAACAGCTAGAGCAGACTCGCGCCGTTGAATCGACTCGATCATTGTAGATTGAGAACCGAGAGGCTACTCGGATCTGTGTGCACATGAACAGCTTGAACAACTGAGACAGCAGCGTGGATATACATACGATACGAGTGTGCGATGGAGAGTCGCCTCGGCAGTGCCATAGATGTGTATGCGTGTGGGCCACCACAATCGTCGAGATGCCAGTCTGTATGGCGATGCGAACGCGAGCCATGTTGGAGTGAGTGATGCACGTCAAACAACAGCCATCACGCAGTTTCACAGCACACGCAGTGGCGTTTGCCGGTTGGTCACACTACCACTTGATTTCACTATGTGAAATGCCGCCGTCAGAATCGTGTCGACGCAAACAAAACAAGTTCAAGCAAAGTGTCAAACCGACAGACGCACACACCACCGCATTCCACATTGCGACCCAGCAAGCAGCAGCAGCCACACACACACGAACGACGCCATGGAGACGCTCGCGCACGGCATCGCTGGCTCTGTCGTACGTCGCGCTCTGTGTGTGTGCATTGCATGCAAGCGCATACATTCGTGCATATACGCCACTGAACCAAACAGCTGCACGTGCGCGTGCATGTGCTGTGATGATTGCAGGGTGGCATGGTCGCCATGGCGATCCTCTACCCGCTCGACCAGATCAAGACGATCATGCAAGGTATGGTGCGCGTACTTGTAGTCTGTCTATACGCATGTATCTGCGTCCACACACTCGCGTTTGGACGTGTGTAGTGCTGACTGGTACGGACACTTGCTCACACGCAGTCGAGGGACAGATAGCGACTGCGTCTACCACCACAGACGATAACACCAACGACGACGACCATGAGCCGCAAAAGCCACATGCACCAGCAACAGTCGACACGCAAAGCTTTGCAGCGCAAGCAATCGCGATCGTGCGTGCGAAGCAGTGGCACGTCTACCAAGGCCACGTATCAACACAAGTAGCGCTCGGTGGCTCGAACTTTGTCTACTTCTTCTGGTGTGTATGGGCTGCTACTGCTACTGTATGTATGCCATACAAGCCACTGACCTGGCACGTACACACACACACAACACAAACAGCTACAATGGCCTCAAAGCCGCAATGCTCAAGCGCATGGGCGACAACAACAAGACACTGAGTGGCGCCGTCACGCCACTGCAGAACCTCGCGCTCTCGTGCCTCGCAGGCGTCATCAACGTGTACGCCACCGCGCCGCTCTGGGTCGTGAATATGCGCCTCAAGTCGAAAGACCACGCCAAGTACAGCGGCATGCTCGGTGCGTCGTATAATCACTTGATACTAAATGCAACCATTTGGTACCAATTGCTGATACGAATTAGTCTTATGACTCATCTATGACTACAGACTGCGTACGGCAGATCGTTGCGACCGAAGGCCTGTTGTCGCTCTGGAACGGCACGCTCGCGTCGCTCTTGCTCGTGTCGAACCCAGTGATCCACTACGTGAGCTACGAGCGCATGAAGACTGCGCTGCAGCTCCGGCGCTTGCGCATCGACCCACGCAGTACGGGACTATGTGACACTGTCAATCGTACGTCAACGGAGACTTACACTCACGACTGTGGCATATGCTACTACTAGGCGGCGCGACGCTGTCGGCGTTCGAGATCTTTTGCCTCGGCGCGCTCGCCAAGGCGCTCACGACCGTCGTGACGTACCCGCTCCAGGTCGCACAGTCGCTTTTGCGCGTCCAGAGCGCAGCGGCTGCGACTGCTACTACTAACGCGTCCAAGTCTACGACTAGTATCAGTGGCAATGCTACCCGACCAGTACCGGCACCACCAACGACAACTGGCCTCGTGCAGTGTCTCGCGCTGATCTACCGGACAAAGGGACTCAGTGGCTACTTTGCTGGCCTCGAGGCCAAGTTGTTGCAGACCGTCCTCACAGCTGCGATCTCGCTCGTGACGTACGAGAAGCTGCTCGCAGTCATCCTCATGACGTTGCGCCAGCAGCGCGCACTCGCTGCTCTTGCCAAGTCAGCAGCGTGAGCACAGGGGATGGCTGGTCGAACGGATGGACCGATAGTGTTGCCAACCAATTTGACTATCGTGTAGACACATTGCGTTCACTGCTGACTGCTGACTGTTGCGTGGCTGTCGGTGGCGCGACTCACTCGAGTCGACTCGTCTTGTTGCTGTTGATGCTAGCGATTGGAGCTCGTTGTCCCAATTGCGCTGTGGACACGTGCACATTTCATCGCGCGTACTCACAAGCGCACGGTGTGCGTGCGTGAGCAACCCAACGCACGCATCGTCGTCTGCGACTGCAAACGCACTGCAGTCGAGTGCGTGCAGCGCGTCGTGATGCAGCAACTCTATCTGCCATGTGGCCCAGTGTACATGTGCGTCAAAGTCAGCGATACGCCGTCGAACGTCAAGACACTCAAGTCGACGACAATAGCGTTGAACGTCGTCGGGCTAGTTTGACTACTATCAGGACTACTAGCGGCCACGACGTCGCTGTCGCGCAGCACAGTGTCGCTATCGTTACTACCAGATAGTGCGAACTTAACAGTCGTGCTATCGATGTGTCTATTGTGCACTCCTCGTTTCGTACTCACGCACACACGTACGCGCAGATAGCTGAGTGTAGCGGGAGTTGGTTGGAATGAGGAGCTCTCGGCGCCGCGGTCGGAGACCAGCACGTCGACGACCAGCGCTCTCAGTTGACCCACCACGACGTCAGACCGAGTCCGTCTTCGTCGATCGTACCCTGTTCGACATATATACACGTCATACAACCGTATGCGTTAAGAGCGCGAGCAGCTGCCGAACACGACAGAGCAACAAGTGCAACAACAGCATCTAGTGACGCGACGCACAAGAATGTGGATCGCCGACGGCGTTGGATCGCTGTCCGAGAGATCGACACTCGACGACCGGCGCCGCGCGAGCGACTGGCGCATGTCGCTTGCGGCCTCGGTCTTGTCGCTCGCTTCGGTCGTCGTCGCTTGGATGCCGGTCGCGGTCTTCGTCACGCGCGTAAAGTTGATGTTTGTGACGCGAAAGCGGATCTCTTCGTGCAGGTCCATGTAGAACTTCTCTGTATATGTTGTCGTGATGGGTGGTTTAGATGTTGACAGCAAGCAAGCAGTCAGGTAGTCAGTACGCGTATGAACGAACGGGTCGATGCGCCACACATCAGGTGGACGCACCTTGGCCCTCCGAGTACTTCCAGACCCAGAGTCGCTCGGCCGTGTCGCTAAACGAGATGCAAGCGGTAGCAGCAGAGCGTCAGATTGCACGCGCATGCTAGCGAACGACAGCAAGCGCGTGGCTGCTGAACAGATACGTACAAGTACGACGGCGTCTGGAGCGCGTACGACGGGATGAGGATGTCCTGCACAAAGTCCATTGAGACTGCGATACACATGCACACACACACGTAGATCGTGTCAGTCCGTTGTCGGTGCACTGGCTGCTGCAACGTATATACACACACATCCCATGCACGCACAGACGCACCTCGGATGTGCTCCTCTGTGCAGCTCACGATGCGGCCTTTGAGCACTTCACCGACAAACGGACGGAACACAACCATGCGGAACTCGACTGCAGGTGGCCACACGCATGTAGATATACGCGCAGACATGCAACAGTCAGTCGGCAGCCGCAGCAGAAGTCAGCGAGCAATCGCGAAAGCAGCAGCACTACGCGTGCAGCAAACGGACCTTGCGAGTGCGACGTGCCGTCCGACGGGTGCACGAACGCGTCGCCGATGTGCACAAAGTCGTAGATCGTGATGCAGAGCCCGACGTCGGCGATCACCTTGTTGGCGTACTTGCGGTCGATCTCTTCGACGAGCACCTTGGTGTAGTCGGCGTCAAAGAGCTCGGGACTCACGGGGATGACGTCCGAGATGCGCGTGAGCACAAACATTGCGACTGGCTGCCTGACTAGCTGGTGTGCGTGTGTGTGTAAGTGGTGGCCGGTGCGCAAGAGCTTCACGGAGTGCGACGGGCAGACAGCGACGGAGGTAATGAGCAGACACGGACAGCAAGTGCAGCAAATGACTAGGACGCCTGTGAACGAGGCGATTGGAACACAGCAACAAGCCAAAAATTGCGACCGTATTTTCTTCTCTATTGACATTGAACGATTATGAGCAGGCAATCAACAATGTGTTACAATAGATCCTTATATAAATATCAAGCTTTGCTAATCATCTGCGAATTATGAATCGATTGTGCAGACTCGTTTGGTGTATTATTGACAGCAAAATATAGATATGTACAGCGCAGTATCGGACAATTGCATTGTACTTGTATAATATCGTGTTTCCCTATTTTAGATTATTGTCGTGGATTCCTTTTATTTGTTCTGTTCATTTCATTAGCAGTACTTATTATTCGATCTATAAATAGCTTTGAATATATTTTGTATATTCTTGGCAGTTTCTGGTGGTTTACAACTGTCCGAATTTTGACACTTGCGATTTTGAGCCGGCACCATCCAAATCCAAAATCCAAGCAGCGCAACTTGTCTTCTCACACTCGCCATCTTCTGACACAACAGCACCAATAGCATGAGCAAGGAGCAGCAGCAGCAGCAGCGACTACACTCACCGACAGCACTGCGCACGGTCGTGAGCGACAGCACCCGCATCCTATCCCCAACGAACGGATACGGCTCGATTCCGCGAACAGATGATGCCACTGCAACAATTGGTGGCGACAGCAGCAGGCACTGCAGCACGCCCAAGGCGCACGACACTGCGCGCCGGTCGCAAGTCGCGCACGCGCTATTGCACAAACAGAACGACCTCGAAGCGCAACTCATCCCAGCATCGGCGTCGCAGCGCGTGCAGCGCGCGATCTACGCATCACTTGCAATCAACGTCGTGCTCGCAATCGCGAAAGTCTATGCAGCCGCAACGAGCGGGTCGCTCGCCGTGCTCTCGTCGCTCGTCGACTCGATTTTGGATCTTACGTCGCAGGCGCTCTTCTGGTACTCGGACAAGCACATGCACACGCCGAGCGTCAAGTACCCGGCCGGTCGACGCCGTCTCGAGCCGATCGCAGTCATCATCTCAGCGACGCTCATGGGCATGGCCGGTGCGTTAGTCGTTTGTGTATTTGTACCAGCTCGGTTGAAACAGCTCTGGTTGTAACACAGTCGATTTATCTATTTGTAACTCAGCGGTCGAAGTGATGCAAAAGTCGGTCGAAGCGCTCGTTGCTGGCTGCAACGGCGACCTCCCGGACCTCAACATGACGACAGTTACAATTGCGATCCTCAGCGTCGCAATTTGCGTCAAGCTCGTGCTTTGGTACATCTGCGCACGCATTGCAACAAACTCGCCATCAGCCGACGCGCTCGCCCAGGTACGTGCGTTTGTAACACCAGTGACTTGTCGGATTGACGTGTCCCTCATATTTGTTACAATTGGTGCAAATGTATTTGAATCCATAGGACCACCGGAACGACGTGTTTAGCAACATCGTCGCGGTCACGACGTCGGTGCTCGCGCACGCGCAGCGGCAGCTCTGGTACTTGGACTCGCTCGGCGGTATCATCATCTCGCTCTACATTGCACTGAGCTGGCTCGCAACCGGCAAAGAGCAGGTCGAGAAGCTCGTTGGCCTGCGTACGTTGGCGCTACGTTGACTTGGAATATGCATGTACGAGTTATTCGCGTAAGTACGCACTATTGCTGACGCGGATATACTGCAATGCGGTTTTAACTGTATGCAACGCACACATCAGAGGCCGACCCAGCGTTCATTGACCAGATCCACGACCTCGTGGACGTGCACCATCCGCTTATGAAGTCGGACATCGTGCGCGCGTACCACTTTGGGAACAACTACCTCGTCGAGCTCGAAGTCCTTTTGCCCGAGACGATGTGCGTGAAAGAGGCGCACGACATCAGCCTCGCGCTCCAGGACAAGGTCGAGCTGCTCGACTGCGTCGAGCGCGCGTTCGTCCACGTTGACTACGCACCGCGCGACTACGACGAGCACAAGGACCCGACGCTCCGGCGTGACTCGGCGCATTGAACGTCGAGTGAGGTCGTAGGACTAGGATCTGTATAAACAGCGATGGCAGCAATACAGTAGGTGAGGGCTCAATGCGAAGCGCTCCATTGCTACTCTCTTTGTAACCACTCGATCGCGTAGGCAAACAACAGCGACGACGCGCTCTGTCGATAGCTCAATAGATACGCATCGTACATTGGGAGGATCGATCGAGTGGACCCATTGCACAATGCGTAGCCACTTGTTGTTGTGTGGAGTTCGCACGCGCCCGTCAACGTGGTCGAGCGAGCGCGTAAACCAAGCTGGTACACATCAGGGTGCCAACTCGCGGTCGATCCGCACGCTTTGCTCTCTCTCACACACACTTGCACTGGCGTCTCGCGAGTACGAATCAACTGGCTGCAAGCAGGTAAACATGCACATCTCGGATATACCCATCGAGCGCCACGGGACTGTCGCTTGATGTCGGTGCCCAGCAATCATCAAGGTCCCATCGAGGTCCCATCGAGGACCAAACCAAACCAGCGCTGGCTTGCAAGCAGTCGTGAGCACGCTGGACCGCAACCTACGAGCGCGATGGAATGTGTGCACTTCAGATGAAGGTTTCATGCCGCTCACTGCCATCGCAACGACTCTCGACTCGGAGTCGTTCCCGCGACAGTCGCTCGCAACGCGGCTGAAGACCCTGGAAGACCCGACCAGATGAGATGAGATATCCGCTGGCGACCGCTTCGTTTGAAGTCCTTGTGTTGTGATCAACTTGGCTGTCTCTGCGCATACCAGCTGATAGCTGTCAATATTACAGCAAGCTGCTGCGTGTCACGAGCACGCACAAGCCGCGAGCATTTGATGGCGGCTGGCAAACTCGATCAAGTGACGATTGGAGTCGATCGCAGTGATCAAAGGTGTATGTGTGTGCGGCTGCCAGGCAGCACCACGATCAAGGATAGTGCCTGCATTCGATTGCCATGCAAGCGATCTCGCGGCTGCAAACAACAAACAGCAGCACACATGCATGACGAACCAGTCAAAGGGAATGGCAAGAGTGGGAGACTGCTTCGAGGCAAACAACAGCCGCAAAAGTGCAGACACTGTGACAGACCTCGATCGCATCGAGACTCAAATCGAGTTTTGGCAACATGTCGGCGCACTTGGTCACGACTGACCATGTCGCCTCGAGCTTGATCGAACCCGTACGCTGGTGGTGCGTGAGAACATGGTGACAGTTTAACGCACGCGCGAGAAGCAGCCGAGGCGCAGGAGCTGAACTGTCAGGCAAAGCGAGTTTTGACTGCGAGTCGCAGCGCCGTTGGTCCGAGTCTGAGCCGATCGGCGCCTGCGCCTGTCAGCAGTAGCAGCAGCCTTGCCAACATTGCAAAAACTGACCAAGCGAATGAGCAAAGGAGCAGCAAAGCGTGCAAAATGAGGGCTGTCCAAGCGTCAAACGCTCAACGCAAGTGAAACGTATCAGCATCGAGTTGGCGCACTCAAGCAACAACAACAACAACTGCAACAATTGCAGGTTATTGTCGAGATCGAGGTCGCGATTGCGATCAGGAATGAGACAAACATACACTACTGTACGCGATGAACCAGCGCACTTGCGTTCAGTTTGTCGTGCTCTCTGACAAGCGAATGAGCGTTTCTGATCGCAGCATTCCTGTGATCTCGCTTGCTCTCACTTGCTTGTTCCACGCAGCGTGCGTTGGTGTGTGGGCATGAGCTGATCGCTGCGGCGGGAAAAGCATCGGCTTCGAACATACACACACACAATCACGACGAGGTGTCTGTGATCGCAGTGCGTGATGCTTGTGCGAAGCGCGCGCGGACAAAGTCGCAACTCGCGTCGTCTTGCAAACAGCAGCAGGACCCACGACAACAGCAGCGTTGCGGTGAGTGGCGTGAAGCGAGCATAGATGCTCTGAGAACCACGACCAGACCAATGAGTGGGATTTGCGACCCAAACCGTCTCATCTCTGATTTTCTTCATCAAGTCGTGAGCATCACCTTGGCTTGGACGTTACGAGTCCATTCGGGGTGAACAACGAACTACTCAAGCCAGCTCTTGTTTGCGACGGAGATGAGACCACGAGAGCAAGTAAGAGCGAGTGAACAAGCGCGACTCGATGGTTGTTTGAGTCCATGCTGCTTGACGTCACCACAGACTGTGATCCCAACGTTCTCAAAGTTTGCAAGAAGTCAATGGACTCGAAGCGCAATGTGATTGGCGAGCGTCAGTCAGTCACGTGCACGAACAGAGCCGCTGCGAGCGGATAGCGGAGTGGGTGAGTGGCTCTTCCCTTTCAACAGTCTCCAGAGGGCGTCAGGTCACCTGCGTGCGCACGCACACGCTCTCTTACTCTGTCGGTGCTGATGCTGATGCTGATGCTAACAAGACAAGCCTTTCCGCACTCGATCGGTGCATGATCTCGACAGCGCAGTCGCTTGATCTTGCGCTCGCTGCGTGCGCCACCACCACTCGCAGCGCGGCTCACAATCCAACTCGCTCGCTCACACCTGCATCTCGATCTCTCGCACACGCTTGAGCGCGCGCACTCGCCGCTCTCGACTGCCGCGATTCCTCCACGAGGCGCGCCAACAGCTACCAGCAGCTCAAGACGGACCCGACTTCACACAACAACAACAGCGACCCAGACATAGATGATGACGTCTCCTGTTGCAGTCCTCGAATCGCAGCTCGATGCGTCGCACCACTCCGAGAGCACGGCGAACGGCAGCGGCTCGGGTGGCGTCACGGGCGCGGCAGTCGACATTGCAAGCTCGACGAACGGCTACGGCTTTCGCAGCACCGCTGGCGACGCACTGTCGATCGAAGTCGCATATCTGAACCCGCGGCGGCGGTTCCCACTCGCGGACGAGTTCCTCCCGCGCGTCAAGATCTCATCAGCGCAGGTCCAGGAGCTCAAAACCGTGTGCGAAGACATGATCACGAGCGCACTCGCCAAGACGTCGCTCTTTGCGTGGGACGGCAGTGCGAACCACCTCGTCGGCCCGACGGCCAAGCACTGGAAGCCGCACTTTAGCAAACCAAACCTGTCGCTCTACAGGCGCCGCAAGGAGCTCTCGGGTGACGCAGCACTGCGCCACTTTGTCGCGCGCGGCCAGGTCCACAGCATGAACCTCGCCGATGTCGAGTACGGCATGTACTGCGACACGACCGTCGACGAACGCGCGGTCATGACGGATCTATACCGCGACCTGTTCCTCGACGCTGCAGTCCTCAAAGTGTACGAGTCGCAGACGACAGCGGATCCGTTCCGGTTCTTTGGCGTCAAGTGGCTCGCGCACGTGTCGCCGGCCGACAAGTTTGTCTCACCGCGCGACTATGCGTTCGTCGAGTACTCGAAGCGCGTCGTGAACACGTTGGGCGAGCCGTTCCTCGTCAAAGTCACGCACGCGCTCTCGACCGACCTCGTGCCGGCGATGAACCAGCGCGAGTTTGACCTCATTCGCGGGTCGATCTCGTGCACGTACATCTACCGGTACGACGCACCGACGAAGAACGTCCAGGTCTTTGCGACCGGCTATCTCGACCCGAGCGGCAGTGCGCCTGGGTGGCTCGCAAAGGCATTCCTCTCGCGGTTCGCACCGACGATCGTGAACCTCGAACACAGTGCGGACGTCAAGTACATCATGCGCAACCAGCTCGTACTCACGGCCGACGTGTTTACTGACCGTGTCGCCGCGCAGCGCAAGCAGAAGAAGCACGGCTGCGTCATGTGCCGCAAGTCGTTCAGTATGCTCATGCGCCATCCGATGCGATGCCGCGCGTGTGCCGAGACCGTCTGCAGTCGGTGTGTCTTGACACTCGCACTCTGTATCCCGTGGCACGAGAAGCGCAGCGCCGACCATCCGAGCGCTGTGATCTCGGAGAAGTTTTGTTTCAAGTGCCTGTACACTGGCCGCCTCGACCGCAACGGCCGGTACTTGCTCGAACCGCTCGAGCTCCGGTCGCAGCACTCGGGCAGCGTCGTGAGCGACAAGGACAACGACGAGCTGCTGCTCGCGTCCAAGCTCACGCACGCGACCGTGACCGAAAGCGACGACGAAGCTACAGGCGCCACTGACGAGATCGTATCGGAGCAGGACCGCGTGCGGCGCTTGCGACTGCGCCATCTCGAGGCCGAGAAGCGCAAGAACATGGGCCATCGCGGGGGTCCACCTCAGAAACTCTATCATGGACCAGAGCGGCCAGCGGCAGCGTACAACGCGACTATGCTGGCGCGTGAGCACAAGGACATGACGGCGTTTGACGAGATGCAGCACGCGATCGCCGAGCAAGAGGCGCTCATTCGGTCGATCCAGAGCGAGCGCGCGAAGCTCGCACAGCGTCGACCCGCGCCAGTGCCGCACATGCCAGCGCCGCGATCGCAGTACCACGCGCGTATGATGCACAATAGCTCGTCCGAGTGGCGCACCGAGCCAACATCGGTGGTAGTCGATCACTCGAGCCGCTTTGAGGAGTACACGAGCAGCGACGACGACGGTGACGCGCCGCCGACGAACTTTGTCAAGCACAAGCCGTCGATGTCGATGTCGCAGTCGACGCGCACGACTATGAGCAGCACGAGCGATAGTCTTGGCTCGTCGTGGGACTACCGTCCGTAGTAGCACTGTTGCTGCTGTGGTCGTAGCGCTACTGCTCTGATAGTTGTAGTCGTGGTAGTACCCTCTTTAGTATGAACCCCCTCGATGTCGTTGTAGCGTAACAGAATGTGACTGTGATCGTGCATCTACTTCTCGGTTGTGTGTCTAACTGGCGCTGTGTCTGTCTCGTACTTAGCGAGCCATGTGCCGTGCGTGACGATTCGCTTCGTCGCCAGAGTTGTCATCCGCCTATGCGTGCTGTTGTACGACGCAATCGATTAGGTCGCCCACACCAGTGATACATTGAAATTCATATACTTGCGT
Source organism: Globisporangium echinulatum (assembly GCA_023336405.1). NCBI lineage: Eukaryota > Oomycota > Peronosporomycetes > Pythiales > Pythiaceae > Globisporangium > Globisporangium echinulatum. Next base: position 27,491 of record JAADWX010000080.1, on the reverse strand, counting down.
ACAAGTTTTGTTATGATTTTCGCATGCTCATTGGAATTGCGCTTTTTGGTGATTGTTGTGTTGAAGCAGGAAAAATATTATTCATAGCGTGCATACTGCCAATTCAGCAAAAGTAATGTTTCGAATGTTATATATAAGTATTAAATATATATGCCAATTGTCATGTTTATGGTTAATTGTAAAAAGCGATCAATTAACAGCGCGAATCAGTCGTACGCTTAATGGTATTGCAAGCCCACTATAGTATCGAAATTCCAAACTGGTTAACATGTGAGAATTGGATCGTTTGTATTACGTTTGTAAAGATTGTTTATTTCAGTCGGACATACGTGTGTAACATGCTATCGATGTTTCTATTCCGTTGGCAATGACAGTGCATTACATAGAGGATCTGCATGTGAATTCTTGAATTCTTCTAACATGTCGACGGATTCGTTTCGCCTCCTAATCGAGATATGGTGCAGTCCTAAAAGTCATGCCACACCTGGAAAATTGTTCTAGTGCCAAGCGACGCACGTCGATCTTCGTTGCGGAAGAACAATGGCATTCGTGTGCGTCAGTAGTAAACGATTCATTGCAACAGCAGTGTTGCAATTGGAGTTGCCTACAAAGCACACGTCACAGTATAACGTGGTTGTTTGGGTCGACAGACTTTTTGCTTGCGTCTGTGTGTTTTCGCATGCTCATCGGCATTGTGCAGTATGGTAATTTTAGTATCTAAGTGGTTAATAATAATAATTAAAGCGGGCATATGTCCAATGAAGCAAGACTACTGTTTAATACGCTATTGATCTTGTGCATACGAGTACGTTAGTAGCAACCAAATCATTCACTGCACATTATTCTGTACACCAATTTTTCCACATCATGCTGAACCTTCAAGCATGTAAAAAATGTTGAATACATTATGTGCCTGCCTGAAGTACGCGTAATCGTAATGCAAGCCCACTATGAATCGAAATTCCAAAATGATCAACCTGTGGAGAATAGGGGTTTGTATCGATGTTTCAGTTACGTTGGCAAAACTAGTTATTTCGGTCTTTCTCCTCTTTGGCTCAGAAGATATGTCTTCTTTCTTGCTTGACTTCCGTATATTAATGCGGCTGATCCTGGACAAGATTAGTTGCTGTTCTAAAGTCATGCCAGACCTGGAAGCAGGTTGTGCTGGCGCCAAGCGACGGATGTCGATATACTTTGCAGAATACGACTGCGTTTGTAGTAAACGAGTCATTGCAACAACAGTGTTGAAAGAACAGCGCACATGGCGTCGCCTTCAAAGCACGCGTCACAGTACAACGTAGTTGTGAGGCGCAGGTCGACTTATTCCGTCTTAGACAAGCAGCAGTCGAGGACAGTGGCACGAGCAATACCGGCTGTGCCGTCATTGAGATTGCCTATTTCGTCGTGGACCGCATCATGTTTAGATACCCATCCGTGTCACCGCCGGCATCACCGCCCGAGATGCCATAAGTGTTGCCATACGCTGTTATCAAAGTAGCTATAAACATTAATTATATAGTACTGTTCTTAAAACTATTTATCCATTTGTCAATTGTAATGCAACAACTGCAGCGGAATGTAAAAAGCTATCTGCTCATTGGCATTGTGCTATTTGGTGATTGTAGTGTCGAGTAGTTACAACAATATATATTGTGTGACTTCAACAAATGCAGCAAAAATGATGTTTAATTAAAACGCAACCTTTGAAGTTGATTGTAAAAAGCAATCCATTCACCGCAAAACATATGAAGACCATATTTCCTTACAAGTAAAATGCTGTGTTTGTCTGAAGTACGCTTAACCACAATCGATGTTTGTATTACGTTGACAATGATAGTACATTTCAGTCAACACATGCAAGTTTAACGTACTATACTTCCTCCTCTTCGTTGAAAAGATCTGTCGGCGGCGTCATTTCGTGCCAGGCTTTTTGTTGAATGCAGCTGCATTTGTAACACCACGCCTTCGTTTCGTGCTCGGCTTCCGTGTTTGAATGCGGCTGCCTCCTGGACGAGATATGGTGCAGTTCCAAAAGACGTGCCAGACTTAGAAGCAGGTTGCGCTGGCACCAAGCGAGTCGATCTACTTTATAGATTACAGATTTAACATCTGAGCGTGCAACAACAGTGTTGCAAACGCAGTAACACGCCGCAGTAAAACGTGGTTGTGTGGCACGGGTCGACGGACTTCTTTGCTTTATTCCGTCATGGACGAGCAGTAGTCGTGGCAACGGCGGACATACCGCTGGCTGTTACGCCACTTGAGGTTGCCATTGAGGTTGCCGATTTTGCCGTCGACCGTATCATACTTAGATAACCGCTCGTGTCGCTGCCTGCATCAACAGTGTTGCTATCTATGTTGTCGTCAGCTGCGTTCATGCCTGCATCGCTGCTCGATCAGGCAATTGCGTCGACACTTGTTGCCGCCACCGTTGCTGCTCGCTGCCTCTACCGTTGCGCGTGATATGACGCCGAGTACATGTTTTTTCTTCTTTTGCTGTAATTTCATGACATCGCATACATTGCATGCACGGTGCTGGAATTTCCATGTGTCGATACGTATGTGAAAAAGTCAAGGTTGTGCTGCATTTGGTGATCTGCTGTCGAGCGAGGCGAAGACGACTGATTCTCAGTGCAGTCATGTAGAAACAACAGAGGTCATCTTCAACATGGTGGGTCAACATGTATTTAATCATTATACATGAAGACAGATGAATACTTACGTCAATTGCTACAATGCCTTGCTCGAACATGGATTCACAGAATTATTAACGTCTATTGCCACAAAGTCTGCTTGATCACCTCGAGCGACAAGCTTGCAGTCTTTTAAAAGGTGTTTTTATGCAATTATGGTTGCCCTTGCTAATTACAAAGGCCTTGTGATCGATTAATGGGCACTACTGTAGTGAAGCCCCAGACGGGGCTTTTTGTTTATAACAAAAGTGACAATATGTTTGTTTCATATTTAACCATTTTTTGGTTTCAAGCAGGGTGATAATTTTTGCACGCTGACACAAATCCCTCAAAGACGTCACGCTTGCTCGCGTTCGCGCCGAAGTACCAAGAGCCAGAGGAACTCGTCTAGGTATGCATGCAGCTGCTCTTTGGACAATTCGCGCATTGGTTTGATGAGGCACTTGATCCGGATCTCACAGACGCCGTCGATTTCGTTCTTGTGGACGCCCGTCGCTGGATCTACGAAGCTAGTCGTGGCAGACCCAACGGTGGTATACTGCATCTCCTTGGGCAGCTCCGTCTCCAGCGAGTGCGTGCGCTTCTCGCCCGTCGCTGTCTTCACCTCGGAAACGGAAACGATAGAGCCGGCGCGCACGTGCATCTTGAGTATCGGGAGGAGCACAGCCTTGTTCTGCTTCATGAATGTGATGACGCCAAAGAAGTGCTTGGTCGCTCGACCCACCCCTCCGAAGAGCCAGCAATCTTCGTACCGCTTGCCCTTGCCGAACTTGCTCTTCGTCTTCACTCTCGTCTCGTCGATCTCCACCACTTGACCTGGCTCGCCGATCTGCATTCAAGCAAGGAGCAAGTACAAGCGATTAGCGTGTGCACAGACGCATTCACACATCGCTGGTACCACTTAATCGCTGTCTTCTTCGCCACACCCGCCCACTCGCTCGCCACCGTCGCCACCGTTCGCAGCGACAGGCGATTCCCCTCGAATAGAGAGCCCGCGCGCACACTTCGCTCGGCCCCTCAGCTCTTTCGAGCGCACCTCCAGATGACGCTAGGTGTAACTTCGTTGACGAGTCGCTCTTTCTGCATATCTTGTCGGATGCGACGAGGCCGTTCGTCATGCACCATCGTGCGCAGTCATCGTCGCTGGATGTAGCGGTCATCACGTGATCGTAGTCGAACACATTTGAGCCGGTCTGACTGTACTCGTATGGCGAAGTCGTGTCTATGTTAACTATCTTCTCTTCTGGCGGAGTTATTTTGTGTGAGTGTCCTGCTTGTAAACCGGAGCTATTTTCCTTGTCAATATGAGTACTACCAGCCAATGAAAGTTTGACTAGTTTGCACTCCGATTGATATTTCATTCGCTTACGGTACGATTGATACAAATTAGTTGAAATGTTTCAAATGTTTGTCTCAAACTTGAAAGCTCCGTTTGGGGCTTCTCTTCAAAGGTGCCGATTAGTGTTTCACTAGCGTTATATACACATAGCCAAGAAAGAAACCTATATTATTACGTCGACAACTCACATCCAGCACAAGCGTTAAGTCCATCTATGACTGTGCCGTCAAGATTGGAACACTTAACCGCCACTATCTGGTTCTCGCGATCAGCACTCGCCGGTCACTTCGCTCTCTTGTCAATGATATCCTTGCGCAACACAATCATTTTGTCGTGATTGTGCTGGTGACATATACCTGGTGATGGAATTGCTGGAAGGAAAACTAGACGTTAGTGTTGTAGCGGTTCGAACTACTGCGTGATATCAAAGAGTTTATATTGCGCAGCATTGCTGACGCTCCTGATAACGTTGACGTCCGTCGGCGTTGCAGCATTCTGGTGTTTTCCACATTTCATTTGATTTTGTGCAATCAAAGCCAAACGATTCCATAGACAATAAGCAGAACATGACATTGGTACTAGCATGTTGCGCGCAGCCCCTTGTACGGAGATTTACTGCATGGAGGAATGGTTATGCGAGAACAAACGTCCGATCAGGCAGGTAAAGAACACCGGTTGCTTAAGTTGTCGTTATAGTGCATGCGAAATAACTGGTTAAAGTGGCTGAGCAGCATGAAATCCACAGTGTTTCTCGCAGGTAGAATGCTGATAGCGACAGCAGCCCAGTGTTTGTACCAACATAGTGCACCAATAAAAACTCGTGAGTGGAAAACCTGGCTGCTCGTGAGCCTCGCTCGGATGTCCCCCTGTTAGTTCCGTTGGCTGGTTGCTGTTCCTACGTTTTTGTACCTTAGGCTCGCAAGCCGTAATCTGCCGCTGGTGATAGCGATTCGACTCGTTTGCAATCCATGTTCACAGCATCTGGAATAAAGCAGTAGAACAGCGACAGTGGAGAGTCAGCAAATCTGAGCGCGCTCAGCGTCGGACCGAATGAGCAGTCGTACATGTCAACGACTCTGCATTTGCACGTGCGCTATGACAACATGGCAGCAACAACGTGTTGAGTGGATAGAAAGCTATCATTATATATGTCAGACACGTCGACTCAGTCAATCAAGTCCATGCCATCGGAGCCATGACGTTTGACTCTGTCAAAAAGCACGAGTCGAGATTGGCCACTGCAATCGCTGACGTCATCTGATTCGCTGCTAATATGCTTCTCCTTCATTGTTGCGATCCGAGTTTATATTAATTGGTCATTGTGTTGATGTTAAAAACATCCATGTGCTACAACGGCGTTTAATATCGCTAGGGTTTATATCGCAAAACGTAATTAATGTTTGGTATATATATGGATTTATTACATGTTTTTATACGCGCGACTATATATATTTGGTATAAAATCATACTCTTCGAACATTAAGTTACGATTGTCGATCACATAGTTGATGACTGGACGACAAACGAAGATTGATAACTGGACGACAAACAAATATTCACAGTGTTCAGTCACAAGAAGACACATCGTCAAATACTTTACTGGTATATAGCGCTCATTTCATTCTAATTCGTTCCTCACCGATTACTTCAGCTCCATATTAGATAATCGAAATAAAAGAAGAAGGAAACAAATGCCAACTACGAAAGCGTTGGGAATTATATTGGCGCCACAAAATACACAACACTTTCACATGTTAAACTTCTCGTTTTGAATAAATGTGTCGCGTGTAGTGTTTTGAATTGGTTTTGATATGGAGTCTTTCATGATTCATCGGATTTATACGTGTGTGAATGACTCATTCTGCACTTTGGAACTGATTTAAGTCCTTCATGCCTTTAGACCGGAATATGTCGACGAGAAGATACAAATTATCTACATCGTTTTAAAATATTATATCAGGATTGATATATATTGGACACACTTTTTTGAACAGATTAGTTTATGGTAATATCGTTTTGAACTGTACTATTTCAATACAAATGTAGTGACATAATTTGGTAACGTGCAAACCGGAACAACGTACATCCATCTATCTAGACGCGCGATTTTATTCGGTTTTACGTACTTTGTAAATGTATTGCCAGTTATTTAGCAGCACACATTACTTTCATCTATTTTGTTTCATCACTTTTTGCGTTCTCGACCAGCGATATCGAGATTTTTCAAGCGCCACTTTGTGTGCGAGTAAGCTCAAGTTTCAGCGGATCTGTATGTGTGTGTGTAAATGGCGCAATTCGCACACATATTGCCTTGTGTCTTCCACTTTTGGTACTAACTCGAATCCTTTTGAAATGAGTTCATGTCATGGCATTTTAACATCTTCTGAATAATAATATCAGGATTTTTGTGGACACATACTTTTATACACAGAAAAGAGTTGAACAAAACACATTTTGTGAAACAGACAGGTGGATGTTGAGAATATTTACTGTTAAATTTGACTAGAAACAGCGACAGAATTTGGTAATAATGTCAGGATTGATTGTGAACACATATTTTAATACACGTAAAAGAACTTAACCGGACACACGTTGTAATCAGACTGGTATATGATAAAAAAATTTATTACTGTTAAAATTGACTAGTGGCGACACAAATTGGTGTATTTGGTTGCTTTCTATACAGTTATGGACTCCTTGAGTGAATCGATTGCTTAAATAGCGTCGTATGTGAAATATTAAGCTCTTTACATTGGAGTGCGATTGTGGCGATCGTCAATCATCTTGACGTTTTAGCATTCGGTGCGATTGCACAATGAATGCATGCATGTGCAGTCAATATATGCAATTTTAATGGACATATCATGAGTGGTGCCTCTTTCGAAGCCTAAACTTCGATAGTTTGAGATTTGATGCGAAACTACAAATTTCACTTAATTGGCAATGTCAGCGAAGGCAACAACGACGACGTCAACAATTTGCATGTGCGCTCTATATCAACCGTATTGCGCTGGAACTTGTTGACCCAGTAGCGGAAGCGATGGATGAAGCAAGCAGAATGGCGCGCACATCAAACTCGCTCCGTCTGCTGCTAGTCTTTGTGGCGTCAATCGCTCTTGCTCGTGTGTTTGTTGAGCGGCCTTGCGCTCACGAGTGTTTGTTGAGCGGCCTTGTGGCGCCACCACCTCGCTTCGCGTGGCGCTTGCAAGAGCTACCACCACGCTCAGCCTGCATACAACCTGATGCGGCACCCATAACGTTGCGAGTGAACGAACACACCAACAGCGACCAAGCGCGAGTTCGCACCAAGTCGCATGTTGTTGTTGTTGTGCAATAACACGATGCAGTCCCTTTTTGCGAACAGGCAACACACGCAACGTAAACTACCAGCTGAAATGCAAGCAATTGCATATTTGAGTTGTTGCAGCGCACAATTGCATCGTGCAACCGAATCGTTCGTCGAATTGTAACGAGGGCTCGTCTCTTGCGCACACAATCGTTGCCCTGTCTTTGCCGATATGTTTCCCGTTCCTGTCAGTCACTTTGCGCCGCTCACTTGGCGCGGCCACTTTGGTCTCCACTGTAGTAACAACGCGAGGAAGCGAACGAGCTGCGACGACGACAACGACAACAACAACAACGGCACGAGGGAGGCGATAGCAGCGCTGCAAGCACACACACATACACACGCATACGCGAGCTTAATGGAGATCAGTGGTATTGGCGGCTACAAGGACCGCACTGGCATTGGCGCCGCGCGGTCGTCAGTCACTGGCGCGAGCACGAGCGCCGAGCCACGGCTCATGGCGAAGCCACCGACGTCGCGGTCCGTTGGCGGTGCGTTTGCCGGTGGACGCGGTGCAGGTGGACGGCTGCTCGCAGGCGGTCATCGCGCGTCCGAGCCGATTCTACTCGATTTTGATCTGCCAGCGCCTGCCCCTGGTAGTCGCCAGCAACATCCGCAACAACAGCACCAGCGCGGTAGGAACGTATCGAATGGCGGCAACGTCGGTACTGGTACTGGTGGTAATGGCGGCAGCAGCAGTGGCGGATCGACTGCAGCAAAGTCGACACGCATAAAGCGCAAGAGCATGCCGCGACTCGACAACCTCACGCCGAAAGTCAGTATCACGGACGAACAGAAGCTCGAGCTCAGGCAAGCAGCCGAGGACCGCATCGACCGCACGATGCTCAAGAGTCAAGCTGCGTGGGACGGCACGAGCGGCATCTTTGACGACCCGAAGCAGTGGAAACTGCACATGTCCAAGCCGCACCTATCGGTCTACCGCCGCCGCGATGGCCTTGGGAGTGACCAGTATCGGCCGTTCGTAGCCACTGGCCGCATCCCCGGCTTGACGCTCCAGGACGTCGAGTACGGACTGTACGCCGAGACAACGCCGGACGAGCGCGCAGTGAACGCGTACTGGTTTAGCGACTATTTTCTCGACGCAGCTGTTTTGGAGACGTACGAGACGCAGACCGACGACGACCGGTTCCGGTTCTTTGGCATGAAGTGGCTCCTCACTGGCTCGATTGCGAGCATGAAAGTCATCTCGCCACGCGACAATGCGTTCATGATGTTTAGCAAAACTGTTACAAATGCAAACGGCGACAAAGTGCTTGTGAAAGTCGTCGAGTCGGTTCCGCAGACAATCATTCCGTTCATCCCGAACCAGGGCGACCTGCACTTTGTGCGCTCGGACCTCTCGATCATCTACATGTACCACTACGACGCAAAGGCGAAAGAGGTCCAGGTGTTTTGCGAAGGCAAGATCGATCCAGCCGGCCGCACGCCGAGCTTCATGGCGAACGTGAACCTCACGCTGTTTGCGCCGATCCTCGTGCACCTCGAGCACCTCGCGGACGCCAAGTTTATAACCAAGCACGGCCTCATGTTCCCGCATCGTCGCAGTAACGACTCACCGACTGGGACGGACAGCGTCGCACTGAGTGTGAGCACGCACATTGCGTCGCCGATTGCTGCCTCCTCAGCAGCGCTTGGACGGACCGACTCGCAGGCGACGCACCTCACAGCGAGTTGGGTGCCCGACAGCCAGCGCAAAGCCTGTTTTGTGTGCTTCAAGACGTTTAGTTTGCTGCGGCGCCATCGGCACCACTGCCGCATGTGCGGCGAAGTCATGTGTTCGCGGTGCATGCTCGCACTGCCACTCGTTGCGCCGCCGACATTCAGTGCCGACAGCGACGCGCACTTCCCACTGCAGAACCAGCCAGCAAAGAAGCGGCTCGAGGACTCGAACCGCCACGGCTTTCCAGCTGTGAACGTGTTCAAGTTTTGCAAAAAGTGCATGTTTGCAGTCCGCCAAGAACGCCGTGCAATGGTTGCAGGGGTTGGCAATTATTACTTTACAGAGGGTATGATCCGCCACTATGCGCAAATGCAAGCTGCATTTGCCGGCCACTACGAGCACTTTGCGACAATTGGCAACAATAACAACGATGGCAACAACGATGCGTGCAGTGGGTTCCCGGATGACGACGAGACGATTGTCGACGAAGTGCAGTACTCGCGACGCATCGAGAAGTTGCGGCAAGAGCACATGATGCGCGAGAAGCAAAAGCTGCGCGACCAGCACCGACCGGTAACAGCTGCCGGTGCAGCTGCAAATGCGCGCGTGAGCATTCGGCTGTTTGACGAGTCGGACATGTCGGACGCTGCGTCGGAACACAAGCTGAGCGGCCCAGCAGGCAGCGACGCGTCGTCGTTTGACTTTGATAGTCTGGTCGTGACGGACCCAAAAGCGATGCTCGCACTCACAGGCAAGAGCGCCAGCGAGCGCTTGCCCGTCCAGACTGCAGATGCGACAACCGGCGACACCAACAACAATTGCAGCAATTGCAGCAACAACAACAATAATTGCAGCAGCAATTGCAGCAAAAACAACTTGAGCAGCAGTGCAGTTGAGCCGTTGCGCGAAGCGTCACTGTTGCCAATCGACATTCGGCGCCGGTCGTTCTCGATCCCCGACCACTTTGTGCGTATGGAGCAGTCGATCGCTGAGCAAGAGGCGCTCCTGAGCTCGATCCAGCACGAGCGCGCAAAGCGCACGGGCGAGCACGAACGACTCCCGATCGGCGCGGTCATGCGCTCAATGGCGCTGTCGTCGGCCAAGCACTCGTCTGTAGACAACCAAGCAGACGACGACGACGACAATGTTGCTGCTGCAGACCGCTCGACTGCTGCGACGTCGCTCTCGGTCGAGTCGCCATAGAACATCAAAAGAGAGAGAACGAGCTAGTGTGTAGGGCGGTTGTCTGTCGGTCGTGAACACGTACGAAAGTGTTGCTACTATAGTACGCGTGGTAATCGTCAGTGACTGTCGGTCTGTCAATCTGTTGGTCATGGCACGAGCTGCTCGTTGTGGTTGTGCTTGATCACGTCGAGCAGCTTCGCATGGTCGGCGATCGCGAGCTTGACGTCCGTGATCGACACGCGCGCGCTGCGCTTTGCAGTTGTGCTAGTGGCAGCAACCGACGACGTTGATGGCGACAGCGGCACTACCAACAGCAAACGCTGCTGCGTTGCGTCCTCGGACAATCGAGTTTGCGACTGCGACTGCTGCTGTTGACTCGTTCCGGACGGTTGCGACGACACACTCGACAGGTCGTCGTCGCTGTCGAGGCACTCGCTGTTGCTGTCGCGAAACTCGAGCTGCTGCTGCTGCTGCTGCTGCTGCGCGGCTGCTTCGTGCAGGTTAAAGAGCACGTCCGGGTCAAACGACGTGAGCAAACTCGAGTTCGAGTCACAGCTCGTAGCGGCTGGGAGTAGCTCGAGCGCTGCGGCTGCTACTGCGTCGTTCACGAGTACGGGCTGGAACTCGAGGCTCTCGCTTGCATTGTCGTCGCCAACGTCGTCGTCGTTCGCGGCAACGACATTGTCGTGATTTGCAACACTGTCGACAACATTGTCAACACTGTCATCGTATGTAGGCGATGACATGGTGTCGGTAGTACGTGCACTTGCAGCGCGCGTCGCGTCGCTTCTGGCGTCTGAACGGCGCTCGTCGAGCAGTGCGCGCACTTCGGACGACGACAGCGACGACTGGCGGTCTGCTCTGTTCGCAACTGCTGCTGCTTTCTCTTCGTTTAGCGCACCGAGCGACTCGTCGCCGTTGCTCTCGTTGCTATGGCTTTGACAGTTGCGGCGGTAGCTGCTCGTAGTCGCAGCAACTGCGTGCACCGGTTGCGACTCGGTCGCGACCTCCATAAACGCGCTGTTGTTGTGCATGATGTTCTGGAGTTCGATGCACCGGAGACACACCTTGCCGACGATCACAGTCGCAACGTCGCTCGCATCTGAACGCTCCAGAGTCGATCGCGCTGGCTTGCCGACACCTGCCGCAATCGCAGCACGTGTCGAGTTGTCGCGCTTGCGTTCGCTCTCCGCTGCGAATCGACGCGCAAGCGCAGGTGGCACAGCAAGTGCGCTGTACCGCGTACAGTCGTTGCACATCACTTCGCCGCACGACCGGCAGTGGTGTTTCGGGCGGCGCACGCGCTGGAAGCGCTTGTCGCACACAAAGCACGTCGCACGCGCATCGTCGGGGACCCACTGTGTCGCCATCTCGAGCGGCGTGCGCGTGCTACTGCTGTTAAGACTACTGTGGCTGTGACTACTAATGCTGCTGTATGTGCTACGACTGAGACTGCTAAGACTGCTGGTGCTGAGTTTGCGCCGACTGCTGCTGCTTGCAAAGCTGCGTTGCGAACCAGTTGCAGCAGTGTGCAAATGTTGCACTTGTTCAATAGTTGCAACCTCGTCGCTGCTCTCATCGTTGCTATCGCCAGCACCATTGCTGTTGTTGCTGTTGTTGCTGTACTGACTGACGGTCGGTGCGTGGTCGTCTATAGCGCCGACCTTGCGCTTCGAGTGCCAGTACCGCGTCAAATATTTCTGCACGAGCCAGAGCGGAATGTTTCCGCGCAAGTGCGCACGACCTTTCGTTGCAACGTTCAACTGTGGTCGTGGCGCTGTATTTGTTGACCTGGTGACATCATCGAGCCAATACACGATCGCGCCTTCGACGTGACCGCGCGTGAAGCCAAAGTACGCGTCCTGGCCACCGTACGCACGAATGTTGATCGACTGAAAGATACGGTACAGCAGCCGCTCGCCGTCGCGCTGGACGTACGAGCCCGAGTGTTCGACAAACACAAACTCGCGGCTCGACACGAGCCGGCGCGCCGGTGACCGCAACGCGACCCACTTGATGCCAATGTACCAGAACGGGTCGTCGAGCGTCGCGCCTTCGAGCGTTGCGAGCACGCAGCAGTCGAGACACGCACCGCCGTACGCGCGCGCGAGGTGCACGCGGAGCTCGTCGGTCGTTTCGCAGTACACGCTGCTCATGACGTCTTCGAGCGTCGATAGCGAGCGCGACGCGCCCATGAAGCTTTGGCCAGGCGTCCGTGGCTGTGGTTGCATCGATGCTGTAGCTGTTGGTGGTGCAGCAGTGGCAGTACTGTCGCCACTCTTAGTGTTGGTAGGCGTACGACTGCTGCGGTCAGACCGACCAGAGCTCTTGGTGAGGAAGCAGCCGTCAGGTGACGACGTTGCGACTTTCCAGCCCTCGCGCTGTGCGCTGCGGACGTTCGAGCGGCCCCACGTCGGTCCGTCGCGCACGACTTCGTGCACCATTGGCAACACGTAGGCGCGCAGCTCGTCGTGCTGCTCGGGCGAGACGTGGATGCGCGGCAGCTGGTCGGCTGCGAGCGGGAACAGCGGTCGCCGCGTGCGCGCCATGCTTGCTTGTGGAGCTGCACGAGCGTTTGTATCGTTGCTGTGTCGTTTTGTATGCGACTGCGCGGCAGGATCGCACGTGACGTGAAGGTCGCGAGCTGTGTTTGGTGCGCGCGCGTATGTGTATGTGTGGATCTGCGCGGGAGGGATAGAGCAGCAGCAAAGCTGCCGTTCAACGCCACTCGTAGGCAACAGCCATCGCACGCGCGTGCGTTCCGAGTGTCGCCACGACTGCTGCTGCGGTTGTGTCTGTTGTGCTTTCTCGCGATCTGAGCCATCAAATGCATGATCTGTGGGAATCTGTGCCGCTCTGCGTTCCTCATCATCACGCCTCCATCATCGTCGGTCGAGACAACCTGAACCGCAACCACACGACGCACGATTTGCAAATTGCATGTCTGCGACATCAAGACATACATCGTTGCATTTGCTGCTGTATAAATGCAACTCTCCAAATGCATGATTGCAGCCACCACGAGCCGACGATCCATGTCCATCATCGCCCAGTCTGCGTCAACGTGGCAGCAAGCGCTTCACAGTCGCGAGTCGCCACCACCACACCACCACTATCTACGCATTGCTCTAACAACAGTCGATGCTGAACAACACACACACACACATGCTCCTGCTTGCTCCATCGCATGCTAGCATGACACTCCAGACGCACAAGGTATCGCCCTACGCTGTGCACAGCAGCACTCGCTAGCAACTGCACCGTCACATGTCAGAGACCTACCAGCACGTCCTTGTCTTCTACTAGTATATCGACAACACCTCACATCCAATCTTCATCATTAACTATGCAGGTTCGAGCTGACGCTAAAGCCAAAGCACGTCCAGACGGACACGCGTCGTGTTCAACAGCAAAGACGCAAATCACACGCAACGCGCCATCGCTACACTGTCATTGCATCGACGCTACGATATCGAGCGTCAACTGCATCCAACCTCATTGCTTGTCAATCGCTTTCTTCTTCTGCTGAATCACGAGCGGTCCGACGTTGTCGCCAGTCTCTTTGTTGTGCTGGACGTGCGAGCCGTCGCAGAGCGGGAACGTCTTCGACTTCCAGCAGCGGCACACGAGGCACTTGCCTTTGCCTTTTGCCACGAGGTCTTCGACGTCGGTGACGTCGAGCGAGTGCACGACTTTGTCTTTCGTGAGCTGCTGCGTGCGGTTCACACGAAACTTGCTCTTGCTGTTTGTGCTGTTACCAGCAAAGAAGAGCGAGTAGAACAGAATTGCGATCGTCACGAGCAATGGCGCGAGGTACAGCCACTCGTCCTGCTTGAGCTTCATAAAACCTGCAAACGTGCGCGGCAGTGGCAGTCCCTTGAGGTAGCGCGGCAGTTGAACCTAATGGTGGTCGTGACGATAGTAGTGTGCGTGTGAACATGCGTGTGCGCATGCGTGTCAGCAATGATGCACTCGTGCATTGGACGGATCGGAGCGACAGCAGTGTGCAATGCAGACAGTGACAGTAGAGTGTGCAATGCAGATAGCGACAACATAGAGCACACGAGCAAGCATGGCACCTTGAGGTAGCGACGAATGGCTTCCATGGTGGATGTATGAGCGGACTGAGATGGAGCTGCTGGTGCTGCTTGATGGTGTGGGGTGCGAATGGAAGAGTGCGAGCGTGCAAGGATACGCAGCTGGACCGCCGAAACGCAAATGAAATGCACTAAAAATGATATAATATTTACGGCTGATACTATCTATTACTAGTATCAAACAATGGGTTATAACCTCGACTTTCAACATGTTGACATATGTGTATTTATACCGCAAATCCTGCTCAGTTTTGAAAATACATGATTATACGTTCTAGCAACGGAATACAAACGCACCCACACCGAGTGCACAATTTGGTAATCGTGTTCAGTTGGTCTCGAATCGCGTCTGCCGACTTGTTGCTGCTGGGCGACTGCAACGCGTCTACCAAAGACCAAGCTACGTATCTCTCACTCGTTTGCGACACCCGGCGCACACTGCTGCTGCTTCTGCTTGGGACGTTTTGCTACTGCTGTCTGCTGTCTGTTGCGGCGCTAGTTGATAACGTCGACGAGAAAGTCAAAGATGTCGGTGTTGCGGATCGCTGTCTGAATGTCCTCTTTCTGCAGCGTCCGTCGCTTGTTCTTCTCCGAGTAGCCCCACGACCGGAGCGTGAGTTCGAGGATGAACATCTCGCACGCTTTCGCAAATAGCACGGGCGCTTCCGCGCTGATCATGCGCACGTCTTCGTCCGACTTCATGATGCGCTTGATGCGCGCAAGTGGCAGGTCGTTGTGGTTCTTAAAGTCTATCGAGGACGACATTTACACATGCGGCCATCGATCAGTCCATATAGTCTATACAGCCAGTCCTATACACACACAAGACGCTGGACGCACCCTGTTCACTGCCGACTTCGAGCTGCTCCATCTGTATAGTATACAGACAGTATGAGCGTCAGTCGATCAACTGCTGCTGGTCGCAGATGTGATACAAGTGCACGCACCTCAACAAGCTGTTTGGCCCAGAACGACTTGAGCTGCTGCTCCATCTGGAGCTGGTGCTGCGCCTGCTCGGCCTCGGTGAGCTCGACGACTTGCCCCTCCATCATATCGTTGTCGCGCATGTGGTCCGACATTGTATCGTGCAGTCGTTAGGTAGTCGCTTTGCGTGTGCGTATGCCGATTGCAAGCTGTGCTGTCGCTGTTACTGCTGCTGCTGCTGTCGTCGTGCTAGTGCAGTGGACGAGAAAGGGGAGAGTGCGCAGCGACTCGTGTCGGCGATCAGTCAGTCAGCTGCAGCTCGTCGCGCCTGACGACGAAGCGATCGAACCGAAGCGCACAATTGCACTGCATGTGTGAGCAGATGTGTGCGTTATGCAATGCATGTGCGGAAGAAGCGCGTGCGCTGCGCTGTCCCCTACATGTCCATGCATGAGGTTTGCGCACATGCACGCACACATACGTTCAGTCGCTACTCACTTGTTGCGTCGGCAGCTCTTTTTGGTTGTTTTTGTGTTTTTCATCGTTCTTCCGTTTCGATAGTGTGCCCTGAATAGAGCGCGCTGACAATTTCCCTTGATTTTTAGATCAGTCAGGATGTAGAATTGTTGTCGATTTCCCACCAAAACACATACGTACATATTACCGAGTGCGATTCAAGCATCCCATGTGCGTTTGACGTGGTAAATACCCTCCTGAAAGTACGACTATCGCAACAGGCATCAACCACTTGACCACCTGGGCTGCAAGGACGTTATCGCGCCTCCGTGGATACATGGACTACGACCAGCTAGCTATTCACCACTCGTCGCGAATGATTGGCAACGAAATCGTGAGCGTCTGCTTGCTCGCGTCCCATTTTGCCTGTCCGTCGAGATGACGCACAGGATACGGCAAAAACAGCGCGAGTTTCCTGTAGCAGCCAGCCAAGGCGCCAAGAACAGGCGAGTACATAAGTGAGCGCGTGCACCAGTGCGTCTTGATAGACCTTATCGCACTTGCTCGCATCCATCACACACGTACAGTGTGTGCGACTGGAGCAGCAGCTTCTGCTTCTTCACGTCGAGCTCAATGTCGTCGAGTCGATGGCGCGGACACTCGACGCGCACGACCATGGCGTCGCAGTTGGCGAACGACGGGTCCTTGTCGCTCAGTCCGAGGAACACATCTTCTGTCATCACGCTCTGTTTGTACAGGATCTCAAAGCTACATTGCGCATGCGGACAGCAGCAGTGCGTGTTTGTCAAATGCCTCGTTAGTGCGCTGCATCAAAGTACTACGGCCCCAATAAAATAGAGGAACGAGCAAGCCAGAAAGCACGCTCAAGTGCTAGACAACACACGCACATGGGGCGAGTGCGAGTCTCGTACGTATCGTCGTCTTCATCGTCGCTTGGGACTTCGCTTGGGTCCCAGATCGCCTTTGGGTCGGCGATCTTGATCTGTCCGATTGGACGGTCCACTGTGGTGCAAACAGCGATGTCAGTCAAGCAATGGTAGAGATACTTCATAACATAGCACAGGTCAATGAACACACATGCACACGCGACCTGCACATATGCCGACACCTACCTTCCAGTGTCTTGGCAGCGCCTGCGATTGTCGATGGCGTGAGTGCGATCTGCTGTTGCTGCGCGCGCTCGGCAGCGTCGCGCTCGTCTTCGTCATATACGTCCTGGTAGCCCGTGATGAGCTCGCTGAGCGCGAGGATGTCGCTACTGCTGTCCATTCTGCTGCTACTCGCAGGTCGTCGAGTAGTGAGCACTGCGTTGTTGTCGGAAACAGTAGTATATGAAAGTCGTGAGAAGCGTCGCCGCCTCTTCGTGTGCGACTGTAGCCAGTAATGCGCACTCACTCAGTAATGACACTCAGCCGACGGGTGCGTCCACTGTACCATCGACACATCACGATGACAAATCGATGCAGGCACCACAACTTCGTCAATAGACTTGATATACCTCATCGTGCATATGCGCTGCAACATTCATACTGCGCAACCATGAGTTCATTTAGTGTGTAAGCAACAAGCGTCCAGTATGAACTGCTGAGGTTTCGCGTTCGCTATTCTTGGTCGTCGCTACCTCTCGACTCGTGCAATCGCCTTTGAGTGCAAAGTCGACTCGTGCTTCTGCAGCTACATCACCACTAACAACGTCAGCGCTATGAGCGTGCTCGAGGATCTCCAGGAACTCTATAACGTCAGCCCCGACACCGAGCGCATCAGCTTGCGCGGCCGTGCGCTCGAGCACATTGACGCTGAGCTCACGTACCTCCAGCTTCACTTTGCCAACATCCGACACTTGGACCTGAGTGACAATGCACTCGAGTGGCTCCCACTCGACTTTGCGACTCACCTACCAAAACTCGTCGCGCTCGACGTGACAAAGAACCGATTCCAGTCAGTTGCAGCGCTTGGCGACGTGCTCCAGCAGTGTGTAGCGCTCAAGTCACTGAGCGTCACGCTCGAGAGCGCAACGGACGAGAAGCTGTTGCGTGTGATGTTGCCCAAGCTCCGAATTCTCAATGGCACACCGCTGTCGAGTCCAGCGTCGCCAGCGACGCCCATGGCGTCAGCAACGCCAGTGCTGCAACAACCATCGACATTGTCGACACTGTCGACATCAGTCGAAGAACTCGAGCCGCCGGTGAAAGCTGTCGACGCGCTCTCGGAAGTGTTGCTATCGCCATCGACAGCGTCCAACTCGTCGATAGCAGGCGGCACCGACAGTCCCGAACCACACGACCGCGCACTGACACGGTCAACAGCATTGTCGCCACATCCGCCGACGATCGCGTCGCCACAGGACAAGCGCACACTGCGCCTGCAGTTTGCGAGTCTCAAGCTCGAGCGCCGAACTGTCGAGCAAGAACGATCACAAGCGACTACACCAGCACATGACGCAACAACCGCAACCAGTCGCAGACGCCGCGTCACGACAGCCGCACAAGCAAGTGTTAGTACATCGCGACCTACAGTCGCTGAACGCAGGACCAAATCGAGCAGCGTGCGGCCGACCGAGACGCCTGCGAGTATCTCGGACGACCGCACCGACTGGCGCAAACGGCTCAAATCACAATCACAGTCGGCGCCAGGGACTGCACTCACGCGAGCAGCAGCGACTGCATCAGCAGCAGCAGCGACGACGCCGCCGCAACCTGAGTCGACCGAGTTGTTCCTCAAGCAGCTCAAAGCGGTCGTCAAGGCGTTCCACGCGTACGGTGCGACCAAGACCAGTAGCACACAGCTCGTCGTCAACGAACAGCTCGACAAACACGTCGACGAACTCGCACAGCAGCTGAGCCGCTACGAGTCACAGGACGACGACGATGATGACGCGACGTCCAGGACGACGCGCATTGCGATGCTTCAGACACGCTGGAACCTGCTTGCAGTCTGCGGTCAATACGGCATCGAGCGCGCGAGCAGCGTCGACAGCGCACTCGGTCGTGCCGTCAGCGAGCTGCTTGCCATGCAGCAGCACGTGCTCGTTGCGCTCCAGCACGAGCACGTCGCAAGCGCTGCATCGGCACACCAGCTGCTGGCACCGACAGGACGTTCTGGTAGTCAAAACGACAAAAGAAGTTCCAACGCGCCAACGCAGCAGACCCAGCAGCTTGAAGGTCAGATGCGCGTACTGCTCGAAGTCGCAGAGAGCCTCGAGAGCGACCTCGAGGCCGCGCAGACACGGCTGCAACAGGAGAGAGCACAGCGCGAGTTGCTCGAGCAAGCAAACGGGTCGCTCCAGCGCGAGAACGATGCGTTCCGACGCCAACCCCACATTGGCAGTGCTAGTACCAGCGCTGCCTCGAGTGTCGATGCACTGCACAGTGTGCAGCAGAGCATCGGACAGACAGAGAATCGAGACACGAGCGCGTCGTCACGGCAGCGGATACGCAAGCGAGTCGCAGCTGTAGACAGCACGACTGCAGCTACTGCTGAGCAGCCGTTGTCGTACGCAGTCGAGTCGGTACCAGTGCGTGTTGCTGCACCACCAGTGACGCACGTGCGGCGCCTCACGCTCAAGCAGGTCGTGGACTTCATTCAGTGCATCACAGCCTCCAAGCGCAAGTCGGACACGCGCGCATTCGACGTCGCTGCGGCTACTGCTACCGGCAGCTTAAGTAGCGGCGGTGTGGTCGTTGCGTCGGGTCCACCACGCGAAACGATGGAGCAGCACATGTACGCGTACTTGAACCAGCGCTTTGGACTTCACGTGCTCATAGTCGACTACGCGAGCGCAATCTGGAAGGCCTGCGAGGCGTTTGCGCCGCGCGAGAACGACGCTGCCGTCTTCCTCGCGCTGCTGCGCAATGAGCTCGATGAAGGCTTCCTCGTGATCAAGCGCAAGCTCCAACACGCGCTCGTGGACCTATTGCGCGCGTACTTCCAGGCCAAGCACCCGCTCAAGCAGGAGCTCGCGATCGCGGCGCTCGTGCAAAGTCGCGTCGCGCACAACATATATGAGGACGAGTGGCGTGAGCTGCTCACGTACCTTTACGACCCGCAAGACGTACGTTGATGTGATGTGCATTGGATTGGATTGTAGCACGCTGCTGGCAGGTGATGCATTTGACAGTTTACTGTACACTGTCATTTTGTACATCAGAATCTAACGAATCGGATTGACTACCACTTGACTACACGTACCTGTCGAAATTGATGCGCATCAACTGACCTGCAGAGCTCGACACTGCTGCGGCTCGTGAAGCAAAAGGCCGAGCGACTGCAGACAGTGACAACAGCGCGGCAGCGTCGCAAGCACATATGCACTGGTGCGCACGGAGTCGCAAGCACTCCACTGTCGCTGTCATTTGCTACGTTCGAGCAAGTGCTCTTTGACTACCAGCTTCAGGGCCGCATCAAACTGCTCGAGGACTTTCGCACTGAGTTTGCGAGTTATGACGCAGACCGCGTCGGCATCGTTACGCGCGTACGTCATGCGCAAATGGCTCGGCTCGTATCTCTTCTACTAGATGCACCGGACATGGCTGCAGCAGCACTGACACCGCCACGCTGCTGCTTTGTATGTGGATGGACGATCGTACAGGACGCGTTCGTCGCGATCGCGCGCCGCGTCGCACCCAAGAAGGTGCGTTGCAAACTGCTTGCTTGTGTATCAATAACCGAGCACTGACTGCACACACGACGCGAAGGCTGTTGACTCACTCGACTGACAACGATGCAACTCCTGTTGTTGGCTGCTCCAGAGTGACGCAGCGATCGCCAAGCTGCTCGAGACACTCGATCCGTTCCAGCACGATGTCGTGACGTTCTCGGACGCTGCGAGTTGCCTCATGGGCGACATCCGCGGCAAACGATCGTCATCGAGCAAGCCACCACCACCAGTTGCTATGTCTACAAAGTGTACGACAGCACCGCCTCCACCAGCGCCAGTGACGATGTCAAAAGCGCCACGAAAGACAAAGCGCTGAGCAGTCACACGCATAGTCTTGCAACATGAGTGCGAGCTAAACGACCAATGCGAATCCACACGCAGCATGTTCACTAGTCCGCCTTATGCGCCATTGTCGGTCTATCCAAGTCAGTCTGTACCCTAGTACCCGCGCTCAAACGCTGTCCAGAACGCGTCGCTCTCGCATCCACTCGGTACAACCTCGATCTCGGCGTCACTGCTCTGTGTCATCATCACCGTTTGTGCGTGATTCACTGCACTCCGTCGGAGGGCCTCAGTGTCGACCGTGACGTCTGTGCCGACCCACAAGAAGTGATGCTGGTCCGTCGGCTGCAACAACAGGAACGCGTCGCAGGGCGTCAAGTCGTCGGCGTCGTAGTCTGCGAGTCGGTCCCACGACGCGTCACTCACTTGTCCATCGAGCACAAACAGCTGCGGCTTGTTGTCGTCGGCGACGTCGTCACTTAACGCAACAGCAACAGACACACTGTCCTCACTACTGTAGCTGGGAGGCTGCTGCAGTGGTCGAGGGTCGACTGGGTCTTCACCCTGTACGTTCGCGTCCTGCACGAGCCAGACGAGTTCAGCCGCGTAGCCAAAGTGGTCGACGTCTGTACCGCTGTCGTCCTTGTCGACGACCTCGACAATGTCGAGTGGCGAGTCGCTTCGGAGCCACGTAGCACTCGGCTGCTGCGCTGCAAGCCGCACGCGCGCGATCTGCTGTGCTAACTCAATGGCGACGGCGACGCCGTTTGGGATCGCACTTGCACTGCCACGCCAGACGACAACGCGATACGCATTGCTAGTATCGGCTGGCCCAGACGAATCGAGGTACACAAAGACGCCGCGCTTGTACAGGTACGGCCGTATGGCCTCTGTGATGTTGTTAGTACTGGGCTGGAGTGGCACGACGATACGTTCGCGCAGTGTCGAGTGCGGCGCAAAGCAGCTCTTGAGCACAAACGTCGCTGGGTCGTGCGCTGCATGCGGTGCGAGGCGAAACAGTGTCGTCACTGGTGACCCAACGCCTGCGAGTTCGCGCTCCCACTCAATGAGCTGGCACAGAAACGCAGCGTTTGGACTTGCGATCGGCCGCTTGGCCTTGACGACTGCAAGTGCGTCCCGAAAGCTTGCGGTTGTCGTCTGTTGTTGGTACTGAACAAACATGATGTACGTAGCTGCGAGCGCGCACGAGCGCGAGACGCCCTGGTGACAGTGGATAAGCACGCGGTTCGATGGGCTCGACCTACGGACCAGCGCGATGAACTCGATGCTCTGGTAGATGAACCACGAGAGGTCTTCGTGCACACTGTCGCGCAGCGCGAGCTCGAGGCGCTCAATGTTAGTAGGTAAAGGAATAGAAGCGCTACGCGTGAGTTCGGCGCAGCAGTCGACCACGTGCGTGATGCCGAGTGCTGCAAGCGCATCGCGATCGCCTGCGACGCGCGCGTTGCTCACATACAGGAACTGTGGAACGATCTCGGAGCACACGTCAGCGAACGCTGCGAGCGTCTGCGCTTTGCGAACGCTCTCCGGTGCATCGTCACGGACACTCGCAGCGATTGGCTCGGGTCGCAACAGTGCGTGCGCAGGCGGTTCAATGTGCAGTGCACTGATGTTGGCATCACCATCGTCGTGTGGAGGACGCGTTGCGCAGCCACCGCTACTGGCTACTAGCACAGGTGTGTGCACTGCGAGTGGCGACAACTCGGTCGTGCGTACACTTACAAGTGGCTTGGCCGTCACGCGGTGCGCAGCAGCACTCGGCAGCACGCCCGTGAGCTGCTGCGCGTCGTGCGACTGGTCGTTCCCCATCGCAAGATCCACGCAGTCTCCAATAGTAAAGTCCGATAGTAAAGCGTAGAAACGCATACAGAGCAGCTTCTATTACAAGGCACACAAAAGCTTGACGTCAGCATTTGACGTAAGCTCCTGGCATGAGCTCCTGGCCGCGGACGTCTCGGACGACCTCGGATAGCGCAAGCGATCTAGCGCTCTGGATAAATAGGCGCGAGCCCCACGCATCCATAGACTGCGAGCGACAGCTTAGATCACGTCACGTGCTGATGCGAACGATATGGCGTCCGAGCTCTTGCGGTCCGGCCAGTGGTACTCGACGTTTGCAACGATGCGCTGCCGGTACCGCACGACCATTGCGACTGCAACAGCCGCTGCGATCGTGCCGCCGAGCGCTGAAGCGACGTACAGCGCAGCCGACGACTCGTCCGAGACGCCTGCACGCGTCTGGACGTCGATATTCGGCGCTGCTGTTGTTGGTGGCGGTGTTTTCGGCATTGAAGACGACGGCAATGGCGTCGCATCGGCACCGACGACAGTGTTGCCGCTCTCGAGCGCGCTGAGCGCGTCGACCCAGTCGCGCTCCACGTCGCTAGACGATGGACAGAACACGACTTGGAACGCGACGCCAGCAACACATGCGTGCGTCTTCTCGTCCTGCTGTGGGTACTGGTACGCGTCGTCGCAGCCGTCGACGAGGCACACGAGCTTGCGGCACGTCGGATCGGCGTACGTCACTTTCGGGCTGATCGTCATCGGTTTGTTGAATCCGACGCCGCCCGTGAGCGCTTTGCACTCGCTCAGGCTCTTGCAGTGCTTCGGCTGTAGGGACAAACGAGCGATTGTCAGGTGCCGAGATCGTGTGCTTAAATATGGACGTTTGTATGGACCAACGTACCCCACTGAGTGGTCCAGTTGGGATGATGCTGATGTCGAACCACGTCTTGTTCTCGGCGTCGATTGTGAACTCGGCGACTGTGCGTTCAAAAGCCAACGAGAAGCAGGGTCAGCGCAGGCGAGGCGTCTGGTGCTACATGATAGCGACCAAACGTGACTGCACACGTACGTGTGGCTTGTGGACTCATGTCGTAGCGATAGGCGCGGTTGACACGCGGCGGGAGGTCGAACGTGACCGTGCCGTTCTCTTTGAGACGCGTGACGTTTTCGCCATCGTAGAGCTTCATGGCACCGATGCAATGGTTGATGATCTCGATAGGCACAGCGAGCACAGCTGCTGCAAGCAGCACAAGAACTGTCGTCGCAGCCACGGACTGTGCGCGTGTTGGTAGTGACCGTCGCGCCATTTGTGTCTGTATTTGCTGTGTATGAGCGCTGCGTGAACGCAGTGAACTCGAGTGTCTTGGACGCACTGCTCGCTGCCACAAGCTGTAGATCGATCGATTGAACAGTGTGCGGGCAAGTGGGCGGGACTGGCGTTGTCAATCGATTGAGTTGCGCTGCTGCAAGTCAGTCACGCTTGACGACATGACGGCAGATCAAATCCGTCTGTTTGGATTCTCAGAAAGTCACCAACATCAAACATACACTTTGTGGCTGAAAGAAGAAAATAGATTTGGAAATTGACTCGATGTTTGTATTTACAGTAATGGATGCAAAATGAATATGGTGAGAAAATAGATGAATGAAAAGTGAGATATATCAGAGTATTTCCACAAAATGGACATTTCGATTCAACAGCGATGACTTCATTTCGACAAATTTCCATCGATCTGACCGCATTCTCATCATTCAACTTTATATGGTAGACTATCATAAGTTCGGCCTGCAATGAGTAACAAATCACGCAATATTGTTTCATCAAACTGCAATATATATTTTATCCAATCAAAAGATATCGAGCTGTATTTAGACATATCACATCCGGATTCATATACAATATTTACGAGAGGTATACAAAGGCAAAAAAGAAACATCATACTTATAGCATCAAAGTCTGGACAACAACAGCCATGAAGTATGAGAAACATATGCACAAAGCAATAAACACGCTTCCTAAAATGTCCATCGTGTCCTTTGTCGCAACGAGCACGCAGCGCACACGCACGACGGCGTTAAGCGCATTCGATGCTTTTGTTACGAAGAGCCGCACTCACTGGAGAGCGTAGACAATACAATCTTCGACGACCCGTCAGGTGCTACACTTGATCGTTATGGCCATGATTGCGATACTTTAGCATGCAATAACGGCCGCGGCGGCAGGCAAATCGTGACAAGAACGATTTTTTCTTAATTTGGCAACGTCGAAAATCTGTGTGGACGATGTCAGCTCAGGTTGCAGAAGATTTTGTTCACATTTGAAGATCACTGCACAAAGAGAAGCGACTCGTTCAAACAAAAGGCCCCTGATTGCACGAAAACGATCTTGAGCACATGGGCACTATAATTGAACGCTGTCAGCGCGACCTCCTGAAATTCAGATTCAATTAATACTGCTCAGAAAGAAGCTCGCCGTTTACCTAGGTGCGTGTTGAATGAATGAAGGTGATATTGTGTGTAGGATGCGTATTCATCTTTATGATTAAGCGCGTCGTAACATGAGTGATGATGTGTATAGAGCGAGATAGCTTTAATACATGTCCTGTGCACTCGATCGCTGTTGCTATCGCGATGAAAATACGCTGACGCATCACAAGATGTCGACGACCTCGATGATTAACACATGATGACAATCATCGCCGACCAGAACACGCCTATCTCATCGCCTCCTTCGGTTGGCGGATCACTGGTGCTCGCCTGCAAGCGTAGGTGATCAGGTTTCTCTTTCAACTCACAGCTCAATGAACAAGTGAGCTTAATCCTGTGCTGACGTCGCATGAGCACACAATGGATATTTGACCGAGATGGAAGTGCTGACGGCGCTCGGCAAGGGCTCGTAACGAGGGAACAAGACCAAATCTCACATCATCAAGTACGACTCGAAGCATCGTACGAATTGCTTAACTGCACATGATCCGAGACTTGCAGTTTTTTTAGTACACACAGGGAATCAATGACCCGTCCCTTATGCGCGACGACATTGTGGAGGACATTATTGCGCGCGTGCATCTGCATTATCATGACATACTGCAATTAAGCCCACGCAGCCTAAACGTTCAACGAGTTTAGTAGTGCATGTCAGCTGTCGGACGCGAAGATCGATTGATGCTAGTATGGACATGATAGGTGTGCGGTATGCAAAACCACCTAAAATATACCGCCGAAACCGTAACCCATAGACAGACACGTCGCAACAAGCAACACAAGTCATACTCCAAGCGAAAAAGGCAGTGACACATTCGCAGTCGACGCGCAAAGCCTCTTTTTCCAGCGTGCTTGCAGTGTGGTGTGAGTTGTGACAACCGCGATGCAGAAGCTTATATGATTATTATATGCGGCGGCGCACTTTGAGAATCACCGTCGCATTCATGTTCTTTTTCACTTGAAAAGGTAGCAATAACTCCAAAATGTGAGATCATCATTCGGTAGTAGGCTTTAACTACTACTGTTGCAGCTTTGTGAAACGCATCATATGAGTGGTTTCAATTGATCACTGCCCGCCAAAAATATATGACTGGCTTTACTGTAATTCCACACGTGTACATCCTGAAGCATGTTTTTTTACTTGAACCAACGTGATGCGCGACACGTCCAATTCGGGTGGATACTTAGGTTTTGGTTGATTACGTTCTTGGATTGTAGAATACGTCTGGCTTTATTAGCACTATAAATCGTACGAGCGCACATGATTTTATAAATCTGACGAGTGCAACTATTTTACGATAACTTGTTTTACAACATGGAATCTTTTTTTATGGAGATGTGTCTGCCATTGAATTATACGTGCGGCTATGTTAACACATTCTTCTTAAGTGTTGACGGTGAATCGTTGTGATCATCTACTGATCCGTTTTATTATTACAATTATTACTAGATTTTATTGCGCTGTGGAATCGGATTTTACAAAGTTACCACTAACATGAGTACAAATACAACGAGAATTTACACCGTGCACATGGTAGAACAGCGCATATATTCTTTACTGGTTGATGCGGTTCTTCATAGCGTGTAAGAGTTTCATAAATGCCGCAACTTTCCTACCTTTCCACAATGTGACAACGGCGAGGTAATGCGCAAACAATTTTTCGCTCGCCGATCCCACAAAAGCAAATCAACCAAGCGCATCTCGAGCTCAGCAACACTAGATGCTGTCAAGAACACTTGACAAATCAGTGTACAAGGCAAGTAAGAAGCCCGTTTCGAATTGCTATAAACGAATGGAAGCAATCGTTTATTCTGCTCCGCTCGCAGCTGCTCACTGTGTCATATAAACGACTCATCGGCAAGAGTGCTGGTGTCATTCGCAGTCCTGCGTTCGAGCGCAACAAGTGTGAGCACCATTCAATGTATATAGAGATAGTATATATCCTGCGTAAGCTCTCATATGCATGACTGGCATTGTCATTGAGTTACTCACATATATTACATTGACTGATGGCATTGCACTAAACAATTTTTAGCGATGATGTATAATGTTTGGAGTGAAACCTGCCAAGCAATATATCAGGCCGGCTAGAAGACTATAGGTCACGACGACAGGACGACACGATTTGATTTTAATGCTGTTGTTGACGGAAGTACTGCCTATCTGATGCTGTTTTTACAATATTCATCGATCTAGAATATGTAGCACGATACATAAAGCATTTTAAATTCTGCTTCTTCTCCGACAAAGCGAAAGCTGGCAAATTGTAACAGAGTCACACGCTAGAGTCGTTATATAACCTAGCTAGCTATAAATTGCGAGACATCAACAATCTAGTCTTAGTTTAGTTACTATATTAATGCTGGCCATATAGGCGGTTCGCACACAGTAGCTCATTGAGCTCTCAGGAGCCAATCAATTAGTTAGACTTAGCTCTAGTATTCAGTTACTTAGATCTAGTTAGCGGCGCCCGTGACCGGGGCCGTTTTCCATGTCAATCAAGGAGTTTAGCTATT
>JAADWX010000079.1:0-49889 GCA_023336405.1 Globisporangium echinulatum | reverse complement strand
GTCTTGGCGCCGACCATCGCAGCCATCGCGCCGCCGAGACTGTGGCCAGTGATCACGACGTTGTCGCCCACACGCTCGCGCACGCGCGTCGTGTGCTCGAGCAGCGGGACGTACACGGGCTTGGGCATGATGTGCGTGATGACCTTCATGGCCAACAACTTGACGACGAATGCGCGCGGGAGCTGCTTCAGGAACGGTACGAACACGTTGACGGCCTGCATGATCGTGATGCCGAACCAGTAGTGCATGTCCTCGAGTGCATCCGCAGCGCTCGCCGTGCCACGCACTGCGATGACTGTCATGTTGACGCGTGGGAAGAACAGCTCAAACCAGACCTGGTGGTCCGTGCTCTCGTTACTGCGCGCCACGTACGTCCAGTCACTGAGCGACGTGCCAGCGAATCGGTTCTCGATCGCGCTTTTGTGCGCCGCTGTCGTGTCACCGTACGCCGCGTCCACAAGCAGCGCGAGGTCGAGCACCGTGAGTCCGTCGTAGTCGATCGTGCACGCAGGGTACTTGGTCGTCTGCTGGAAGCCAAACGTGAGCGCGTTCACGTTCGTCGCGCCTGCTGCTGCTGCTGCTGTCGTTGTCTGCGCGAGCGCGCTCTCCGTGCCGTTCATGAACGGTCCGAGCTTAAAGTTGCCGCCGGTCACGAACGTCCCGATGAGGAATGTCGACGAGAAGAACACGAGCGAGAGCACGACAAACGCCTTGACAAAGTACCGGAACGTGTGGCCGAAGATCTTCGGGAACAGGTGCTGCACGACCGAGCTCAATCCAATGAGCAGCACGCTCATGATCGGCCAGCCGATGAAAAACGAGTGGAACGAGAGGAGCGCCGCGCAGATCACGAGCACGAATAGGATCACGGCCTCCCGGCCGTACGAACGCTTGTGCTGTTTCTTGGGTGTCAGTGCATCTGTGGGCTCGCTCATAGCAGCGACCGGTATGCTGTCAGTTGTGTACGTCGGGACACTTTGCGTGAGCAGAGGATCGGACGGTTTGGGGGACAGCGTGGGGGACAGCGTGGGGGACGGCGTGGGGGACAGCATGGGGGAAGTTGTCTCGCCGTCAATGTCGACGTCATCGTCATCATCGTGTGCTGTCAAGTCGGCACGCTGCACAACGTAGTAGTAGAAGCGAAAGCCGACAGCGAGCAGCCAGAGTTGCTCCGAGCGCTCAATGTGCTCGAGTGTCTTTACGTTGCGGCGCATGCTGCGGTGGCGCCGACGGTAGTTACTCACGAGCATGCACATCTTGCTGCTGCGACTGCTCCAGAAGTGCAGCACCATCCACAGGATGAGGTACGCACTGATGACCCAGAACTGTGCCTGCACGTACGCCAAGAAGGCACTTGCAGGCGACTGCGACACGATGAGCTCAGTCACGAACGCTGCGATCGTCACGAGCTCAAACAGCACGGGGCAGCAAAAGTCCACGAACACGAACGTCGAGACGTCGAACGGCGTTGTCTTGTAGTCGACCTCATTGATCCGCAGCGCATTCATCACTTTCTTCTTTGCCTTCAGCCACCGATTCTTCCCGTTTGTATCGATGGGGCCAGCCAGCAAAGCCACTTGCGCGACCGCACTCTCGACGAGCTTCACCGCGTCCTGTTTTCTCTCCCACTCAGAGTTGACCTCTTCTTTGCCGACGTCCTGGTACGGGTCATCCTCGGCAGCGAGCAGCAGCTTCTTGTATGACCCACGGAATGCGCTGCCACGGTTGTCGCTGAGTGCTGCTCCAGTCGCATGGCTGCGGTTCAGCTCTTCATTCGAGTTTGGGCAGTCGATCTCCTTGCGATGGCGCAGGTAGTGCACGACAACCGCGAGTGCAAGGCGAAAGTTCGGAAGCGCGCCGTACTTGTTGTCGATCGCGTCGAAGAACAGACGTGTGGCTTCCTCGAAGTGGTACGAGAGGAAGAAGAGCACGACCGGCAGCGTCACGAGCAGCACGATCGAGCGCGGGAGGTAATAGTCGTCGTACTTGGCGCTCGGAAGAAAGATGACGAAGAAGATCTCCATCAGCAGCGTGAACGAAAACATGACGATCGCCATCATCACGAGGAACGCAAAGTAGCCAAAGCGGAACTGGCAGAACGCGCGGTACCTGCGCCAGACATTGTATGTGCGGTCGTACGCGTGCAGCTCATCTGAACGGCCTTTGGTCGTCGCGAGGAACTTATCGCGCTCGTTGAAAAAGCCAACGAGGCCCAACGACGCACTGGGTGGCTGCATCCGCGAGTTGGTGTGATCGTTGCTCACGATCGAGTGAGGTGTGCGGTCGAGAAAATACGTTCGAGAGTGAGATCGCGTCGCTCACACACAAGTGGCAATGGCAAGTCGGACTCTGCGCAGCCAGTCGTTTGTCAACGGTTGCCTATGTCTGTGATCGCGAGTCGCACATGCAATCGGACCCATCAATCCTGTTGGACCCATCAATCCTGTTGGACCCATCAATCCTGTTGGACCTATCGAGGTGCACGCGACCCAAACAATAGTAGGCGGACCCATAGTCGTCGTGTAGTATACGAACTCGTCTTGCTGCTTTCGGCGACGAGGACACAAATGGTGTGTTGAGTGCTGAATCAGCGACGATCACAGAGCGATTGACAGCATCGTGTGATCGATCATGTGACACACACCAGTCTCGCCATACAGCATAAATTGCAAGTTCGACGCACTTCTACGTGCCTTGGCATTTCGCGTGCTGGTCGAGGAGGACCTACGTTTACCAGCTCGTGGATATGTGCCGTTCCGTCACGACAGCTCAAAGCCTTCCGCGTTCTGCACAGCAAACGCGATCTTCTCGACCAGCACGGCGTAGCTCGGGTACTCGGGCAGCACGAGCTGGTTGAAGCATGTGTGCGTGCGCGGCAGCGCATGCGGGTCGAGATCCGACTTGGTGAGGTTCAGCGGCGGCTCAAAGCCGTCGAGCGGGATCTTGTTCGAGCCCGTCATGAACTTGAGAAACTGGCCACGTAGCTCCTGCGAGAACTCGCGCAGCGCCTGCCAGAGCCAGAGCACGACCTGCGAGTGCTCGTTGTAGCCGCCCTGGAACACGGTCGAGGCGCGCAGCTCTTCGACGTCGATCGTCGGCTTACCGTTCAGGAGCATACGCAGCTCGTCGAGTGCAAACACTCGGATCGCAGACGCTGGGATCACGAACGTGAAGCCCTGCACGAGCGCGTCGAGCTGCGCCTGTACACCAAACTCGGTGCGCCACTGCACGACGAGATCGACGTACTCGCGCTTGTTGACGTCGGTCACGGGGATGTCACGACCGTTCTCCTTCAGGTCGACAACGACAGATGCCGTTGCGTTGCCGTCGTCCACTGTGACGCTGAACGTCTCATCAATGACGTCTGTGATGCTGTTCTCGAGCATCCAGACGAGCGACTTGTAGAACTGTGCGTCCATTTGGCGCAGGTCGTCCATGCACGTCGGGATCTTCAGCAGGTGCTTGTACACGCAGTCGCAGAGCGGGAGATCGACCGTCTGGCGATCAAAAACCGCCTTTGCGAGGAACTTGCCCAGAAACTTGAAATACTGCGCGTGCTGTGCGTCGCGTGTCGCGCTCGCGTCGACCTCGACGAGTCCGCCGTCGCAGCGCTTGAAGAGACGGCGCGCGCTGTCCTGTGCGAGCTTTGAGATCTGCAGGAACCAGTCCTTTGTGAGTCCACCCGAGTCGATCCCCGGCTCGTTTGCAAACGTGATCTTGGGCTTCGCGAGCAAGTCGTGCTTTGAGAAGCGCTGAAAGTGCGCGAACGTGTCGTCCAGCATGTTTGCGCGCGTCAACTGGAGTGGCAGTGTGCTGCCAAAGCTCGCTGAACCGTGTGAGAGAAGCTGGCGCAAGTCGCGGTGGAAGCGGAAGCGCTTGCGTCGGAACACCATCTCGGGTGTCTCCTCAACGTCGCCGACACCAGCGCTCTCGCGCGCAGCGACAAGCTCGCTCGGCTCGTTGGTCACGCGCTGGCACGTATACTTGTTGAAGAAGAAGACTTGCTCGGTCTTTGGGTCCCAGCACTGCACCCACCGGTCGGTCAACGACGACTGCTCGGCAATCGTGAGCTCGACAATCTCTGGCCGTCCGTGCGCAAGCGTCCGGATCGGTCGACTCTCGACAAACGCGGTCGAGCCAACGACGTTCGACGCCTGCAGACGCAAGATGTACGTCGACTTTGGTGCAAGCCCAGTCGCGACGAAGCTGCACTCGGTGCCTTCGTAGATCGAATGGAACGCCGCGCTCGAACTCTCGCGAATCTCGAGAAAGTAGATCACGGGCGCTGCGCCGTTGTCAGCCACGCGCGGCCAGAAGATGCTTGCGTACGTATTTGTCACCGCCCCGGCCACGGGCGGATGCGGCGCGTCAGGCGGTCCTGGGAGACTCCAGAACGCGTCGCTCGCCGCACTGAAGTCGCTCCAACCCGCTGGGTTGCGGCAGCGCAGGCGAAAGACAAACGCCGTGTGGCAGCTGAGACTCTCGAGCGTGACGTTCTTGACAGCCGAGACGACCGCGAGGCTTGCCCACGCGCTGTTTGGACTGTCATCGCGCCGATACTGGATCTCGTACCGGTCAGCCGTCGTGTCGCTCGATCGTTTCCAGCCGAGTGTGAGACTCGTTTGCGTCGCTTCGGCCAGCTTTGGCGGCTTTGGTGGGGGCGGCACGTGCTTGAGGTCGGCAAATTCCATGATCGACTCGACCGAGATCGTCTGTGTGAGTGTGACAGCGCCTTGCGCGACGTCGCCTGCACCTCCGCCTGCTGCAGCTGCTTCCGACACGAACACATTCCCGTCCGCGTCGACAGCCACACCGACAGGGTATCGAACGGGACTACCCGGCGTCACGCCCCGGCGCTTGATCGCGTCTTCGTCAACCGTGATCCAGAGGTACGCCTGACCAGCCTTCGGGCTCCCTGAGGGGTACTTTTGCGCCTTGACCATCACTGGCGCGTACGGAAACAGGTTCTCCACCGCATGGCTCACAGCCGCTTTCTGTCGCTGCGCGCGCAGCTCCTCTCTTGCATGCAGCAGCCACCGAAGAAGAGTAGCAGCAGTACACGATGTCGAGTACGTGTTCGTCAGTCACAGAGTGTGCAGTATGTCAGGCACACTCTGTGGCAAGCAAACAGACCAAGCAATAGTGCATCATCCAGACGTACTCTTGTGCTAGGCGCTCCTCTTCAAAGTCGAGCTGCGCGTCCAGTGCTGTCTGCGCGCTCTTGCCAGCCGCATTGTCGGTAGAGTATAGTGCTGCTGCAGGCTTGCGCAGCCCGCCGCCCATGGCGTTTGTCCAATGTGGTCAACGAGCTATCCATGCGTCTGAGTCTTCGAAAATATCTGTGGATATCTTATTGCTTCGTGGATATCTTTGTGGATATCTTCGAGGATATCTTATTGCACATCTTATTGTCTTAGTCACAGGATTCAATAGTAGTGACGAGCGCAGTGCCAGCGATGCGCTGGGGCGTCTGGCACGACGACGATCGCTGCTGGCTCGCAACACTAAACGAGCGCAACGAGCGACTCGTGCCGCTGCTGGGTGCGCGTCATGCACAGACTGCAGTGCCGCACATTGTGCACCAGATCTGGCTCGGTCCACGCAAGATCCCCGAGCGATGCCGCGAGTGGATGCAAACGTGGCAAGCGCTTCACCCGGCGTGGACATACGTACGTCTAGACCGAAGTCCTTGTTGCTGGATGCGCGTGTGTGTAGTGCTGTGTGTACTGACGCTGTCGCTTTCATCCACGACAGCGGCTGTGGAGGGACGACGACGTCAAGACATTGGTTCTTCGCAACCAGGTGCGCTCGACTGTGTGATGGAGCGAAGCATTTTCACATGTAGCAACTAGTGCTCTCACTCCCTTTCGTCCACACTCACATTCAACCCTTCACTGATCCCCTGCGTGTTGCTTGCGCTGTCTTCAGCGCGCCTTTGACTCGGCGAGCAACTTTGGCGAGAAGTCCGACATTCTGCGCTACGAGATCCTCGAGCAGCACGGTGGCGTGTACGCAGACGTCGACGTCGCGTGTCTCCAGAGCTTTGAGCCGCTGCGGAAGGTGTGTACATGCAATCTAAATGATATCGTGTGTGTCGGTGCGCGTGGCTTCTCTCGCCCATGCTCATTCAGCTCTGAACGACGACGACTCTATGTTGCGGGCACACACTCTGTCAGTCGTTTGCGTTTGTTGCAGGCATGGCAAACACGGACTGCGTCGAGATCAGCAACAGCGTGCTCATGTCCGAGCCGCACCACCCGATGCTGGAGCGTCTCGTCCGCTCGATCGAGCACGCGTCGCAGCAAAAGCGGCTTGACTCGAGTGCCCTTGCGCTGATCGCACAGATGAGCGGTGATGCCACACTGCTGACATCACTGTCGGCCAAACCGGCCAGCACTGCAATGGACACGATCGCGCGCACAGGGCCAGGACTGCTCACAAAGACGTTCATGGCCGCGATTGGATGGACAGACGCCGCTGGCAGCAGCGTCGAGGGCTTTTTGTCGTGCGAACACGAGCGCGAGCGCATCGTCGCACTCCCGGTCGAGTTTCTCTCACCGCTACCCAACACGTCGCGCGATGCAGAAGGTGTTGGCGAAATGACGTTCCCTGCAGCGTCGATCGCAGTGCACTACTGGTCCCGCACGTGGTTGTGAGCATTGTGCATGACGTTATCTACGCCACATCATCGAGTGAAAGCGAGACTTGGTGCTGTGCGAGTTGTTACAAGTTCATGTACCTCTCGTGGTCAGCACGAACTGAACGGTGTGATCGGAGTTGCGCTTCAGTGTTGCAGTCTCATTTGATGTCTGAGGCACATGAAAAATAATACGATATAGGTACATATATTTTTGCAGTTATTTGATGCTGGCTGTTAGCTGTAATAAACGCAATGCTAGTGTCTTGTAACGCATTTTCTGAGATCCTTGCAGCACGTATCCGTGTTATCTCTATATCTAAAGCCTATGTAGCGCAATAGACAAAATGATTGCGTTTCACCTCTCGAGCTGGCTCATTCCAATCCGACGCGAAAACGACCTCCTGCCAACATGAGCTGCTGCCCCGTGACTGCTGAGCCTCCGCGTGGCGCTGCGCCGAGCGTCGGGTCGATCGAGAAGTTTGGCCAGACGACACTGTATGTGACGGGCCCCGCGACCGCGAAGGCCGGCGTGATCGCGCTGCCAGACATCTTTGGGCTCGACAGCGGCCGCTCAAAGGCGGATGCCGACACGCTCGGTCGCCTTGGCTACGCCGTGGTGCTCGTTGACCTTGTCGACGGCGACTACCTGGACGAGGGCTACAGCCAGTCGGAACTTGGCGCGTGGTTCTCCAAGTACACGTTCGAGGGCCAGTTCTCGAAGCGCATCAACGACGCGGTTGAGTACCTCCAGACCAAGGCGAATGTGCAGAGCCTGGCGTCGTACGGCTACTGCTGGGGCTCGTGGGTCGGCGCGACGTACACGGCGTCGGCCGCGCCTGCTGTGAAGGGCCACGTGTCGTTCCACCCGACGTGGGTCGTCGAGAACAAGCTCAAGGGCGACGGCGCAGTCGACAAGCTCGCCGAGAGCGTCAAAGTGCCGCAGCTGCTGATCGCAGCGGGCGAC
The DNA here is from genome assembly GCA_023336405.1 of Globisporangium echinulatum. Lineage (NCBI taxonomy): Eukaryota > Oomycota > Peronosporomycetes > Pythiales > Pythiaceae > Globisporangium > Globisporangium echinulatum. Next base: position 42,285 of record JAADWX010000079.1, on the reverse strand, counting down.
GACCCAGAATTCGTCAAGCCGAACGGCAGCGTGCACAAGATCCTCGCGGCGCGCAGCGACATTGGCGCGAAGAGTAGCGTGCTCGTGTTCCCTGGCGAGCACCACGGCTGGGTGCACCGCGGCGACCTCGAGAACCCAGCGACGAAGAAGGCGGTCATGGAGGCGTGGCACGCGGCCGTGAAGTTCATCCAGACCGTCAATCCGCTATAGACGACGTGCACGTGCACATGCGTCTAGTTTGCGCGCTATACATTTTGCAGCGTCGAGGTAGCCTATACGACAGCCTAGCGTTCGAACGCGCAGTTTCTCATTGAGCGCCACATGCACGTCGGAGGCAGGGTGCTACTGCCTCCAACGTGCGCGAGATCGCACCAGCATTGCTGAAATGGATACGAAACCCGCGATCGATCGATCGATCGATTGTTACATGCGCGCTCCATTTGTCTTCCATTGCGATCGCTTGCTTGTGGGATCGAGGGGATGGAAATGCTGCAGACGTCGAATTGCAAAGCCGATTTTTATTCCAAAATTCGATTGGCCGTTTCACTGTCAATTTGGAACTCGAACACTTCGCCAATCTTCGTTTGACAACCAAGCACTATCGATTAGCATGCTGCATCGCGCCACGTCATCCGTCCATGTTCGCGCACTCGCGGCTCGCGCGCTCGCACCAGCTCGTCGAGTGCATGGATCACCCCAGCGTGCGGCCGCTGCAGCGACTGTGTACGCTAACAGCGACTCGACTGCGACTAGCGCGCGTGTTGCGCTCGCCGCTCTTGGCGCAGTCGCAGTCGCGTTAGGCGCGAGTGGCGCGTTCAGTGCCGCTGATGCACGCGCGGAGGAGAAGCGCGCGGACCGCGATACAGTGCTTGTGAACTGGTCGGCGTCGCACGAGTGCCGCCCGCAGCAGTTCTACGTACCCGAGACCGTAGAGGAGATCGAGCGGCTGCTGAAGGAGTACCACGACAAGAAGCAGAAGCTGCGCTGCATGGGCGCCGGTGTGTCGCCGAACGGCTTGGGTTTCTCGGGTCCGGTCGCGTCGCGCGGCAACGCGGGCGGCAAAGACAGCGAGAACGAGGCGCTGCTGACCATGGCGCTGTTCGACAAGGTGCTCCATGTCGACAAGGAGAAGCTGCAGGTGACGGTCGAGGCCGGCCACATCGTCGGTGAACTGCTTGATAAGCTCCGTACGCACGGCATGACGATGCAAAACGTGGCGTCGATCCGCGACCAGCAGGTCGGTGGCATCTGCCAGGCGGGCTGCCACGGCACGGGTGCAGGCATCCCGCCGATTGACGACCAGATCGTCGAGATGGAGATCGTGACGCCAGCAAAGGGCCGCATGACGCTCAGTGCGACGCAGCACCCCGAGCTGTTTGCGCTTGCCAAGTGCGGGCTCGGCGCGCTCGGCGTCGTGACGAAGCTCACGCTGCAGTGCGTGCCGATGCATCGATTGGCCGAGAAGACGTTCGTCGCGACGCTCGACGAGATCCGGCCGCACCACACCAAGTGGCTCGCCGAGTTCCAGCACCTGCGGTACATGTGGATCCCGTACACGGACGCGGTCGTTGTCGTGCAATGCCGCCGCATGGGCGACGCGGAGCCTGCAAATGACGCGCTGTACCCGCCGGTGCAGCACAGCGACGCCGAGCGTCTCGAGGCGCCGCGCAAGCTCTATGTCGCGCTCAAGCACGGCAAGCCAGAGCCCGACTACCTCGACTGGAGCTTCACCAAGCTGCGCGACAAGCTCTTGGAGATCGCGCCGCTCGACAAAGGGCACGTCAAGCGCGTGAACGAAGCGGAGAAGCAGTTCTGGCAGCGCAGCGAAGGCTATCGCGTCGCGCTCTCGGACGACATCATTGGGTTTGATTGCGGCGGGCAGCAGCACGTCGAAGAGGTCGCATTCCCGTGCCACGGCACGCTCGAGCTCGACTTCATGGAGCAGCTGCTGCAGCGCATCGACGCCGAGGACATCCCCGCGCACGCGCCAATCGAGCAGCGCTGGACCGCGTCGAGCCAGTCGTTGATGAGCCCGGCGTCGTCGACGAACGCGGCGCAGGTCTTTTCGTGGGTCGGCGTGATCCTGTACCTCCCGACTGCCGACGAGACTGCACGGCGCGCGATCACGCAGCGCTTCCACGAGTTCTACGCCATGTACCGCGACTTCATGGCGCCGTACGGCGCGACCGAGCACTGGGCCAAGCTCGAGTGGCCGCGCGACGCTGCCGAGCGGCAGCAGATGCGCGAGCGCCTGAAGCGGCGATACCCGCTCGACAAGTTCAAGCAGGCGCGCGACGACGTGGACCCGCACCACATCCTCTCGAACCACATCGTCGACGAGCTCTGCGCCTAGACAGCGCATGTCGAGCAACAGCTACATCAGCAACAGCAGTAGTAGGTCGAGCAGTCAAGCAGACAGGCAGACAGACAGTCACACAACGCAGGTTGCGCTAGTCAACACGGTCGCGTCGCTTTCATTTCATATGTGTATGCGGTCGCTGTTGGGGTCACGACGCGCCATCAACACTGCTATTGCTACTACTGCTGAGGAAGTCGCGCGCTTGCGTGTACGAGTCGAGTGGCAGCTGCGCCATCCAGGACGCGACAAAGCGCTGGCTGCCCACCGCCTCGTCGTCGCTCGCTGCGCGGGTCTGGTGCACGAGATGCAGCAGTCGCATCAAGCTAACGTCGAGCTGGCGCTGGATCGCGTCGCACGCCGCTTGGCTGTCTACACGACGACTGAGCGCGAGCACGCGCGTCGCAAAGCAGACTTGCTGGAAGCAGCCGAGGAGGTGTGTGAGCGACGACACCGAGCTCGCGATCGCGCGATCGCAGACCGCGACAAAGTGCCGCGCAAGCTGGAGCGCCGCGTCACTCGATGAACTGGCGGCTGCACGCTCGTTTGCGAGGACGAGCAGGCTCCAGCATCGAGCGACAGCCTGCATCACAGCGTGTGGTTCTGATCGCTCGATACTACATGTCGTCATGGCAGCGCCGACTGTGAGCTGCTTTGAATCGGCAAGTCGTGGATGCTCGGGGAAGCGCAGCAGCGTACACGCACGCAGCGACGTTCTTTGGTCCATGAGCTTCATGAGAGTCGGCAACACGTGATGACGCAGCGATCCAAAGAGCTCCGCATGGCAGCTCCCCATCAGCTGTGCGAGCTCTCGCTGGATCAGCGCTCGACCCAAAACCCGAGTCGGCGTCCCGCTTGCGCTGGCGGCATCGACAGCACTCGTAGCGCTTGTGAACGTGGCGCGTGCTACCTGCTCGATCGCCGACCACGCTCGATCGATGGGTAGCCACAACTCGTGTTCCGGCTCCGACTCGGACGCAGACGACGGACTCACTGCCAATTGCATCGTGCTCCATAGCAGACTCCATAGAAGCAGACGCACAGCGCGACTCGCTCGACCGACGCTCTGTGGCTCCTCGCTGCTTGCCAGTGCGTGCACAAAACCGAGCAGATGCACAAGCTCGTCGCAGTCGCTGGCGTGCTGCGACGCCTTGAGCTCGTGACGCGAGCAGTAGAGTGCAAGAAGCGCAAGCGCCTTCGCGTTCGCTCGGATCGTTGGACCCATCGCGTCTGTACGTAGGACGCTCGTTACCGCAGATTGCTGATCGAACGACTCGAGCAGCTCGAGTGTGTCCTTGACTACGAGCAGCAGTGTGTTGGCACACTCGTTGCTCTGTTGGCCAGCAGCTCCCTGCTGCTGCGCATACGCACGCACAAGCTCTGCGAAGAGCTCCTTGAGCGTCTCGACACCCAATCGTGTGGCTCGCCAGCGGCGATCGGGCACTGCGCAATGCAGTAGCGCTCGCACGACGGCACAGCAATCGACGACGCGCTGACTGGCTGAGACTTCGTCATTCCGTTCTTTGTCGAGCACTGTGCGACTTACTGGCAGCACGACCTGGTGCAGCAGCGTTTCGAAGCGCTCGACGCCGTACAGCTGCTCTTCCGCGACGGTCTCTGCGTCACTCGGTGCAAGTCCCACGAGCGCGCACATGAACGTGAGCAAATGGTGCCGCTGCGCTTCAAACGTCCGGTGATCAGTCACGACGCTCAACAGCAGTGAGCGCAGCTTCGTCGTCAACACACGTGTGTCTCGCGCTGCGCGGTCTCGCCACTTGAGCAGCACTGGGCTCAGCGCAAGTGTCTGCACAAAGATCTGGACGTGGTCCGACGACGTCATCGACCGCTGCAGCATCTCGCACAGCACCAGCGACGGACTGAACGCAGCGACGAGCAGTAGCGACCGCACGCTCGCGGATCGGTCGGCACGGCGCGTGAGGCTGTTGAACGTGCGCATGGCCTGGCGCTCAAGGTGCTCGGCGAGCGCGCTGTCGACGTCGGCTATACAGCGCTCGGCGTGCCATTGCGCTGACAGCAGGAACGACACCTGGATACCAAGGACGGTGGGGTCGGTCGTCAGCACGAGCCTGTTGCAAGTCGTCTGCACGAGGTCGCTCGCATCGCTGAGTGGATGGGCTGCTGCTGTCTCTATTGTCGGGGACGCAGACGACAGCAGCGCCGAGAGCAGTCGCGCAGACTCGGCGAGTGGATCGGCTTGGACTGCTACTGCAGTCGTGACGCCACTCGACTTGGATGCTGGACGCTGGCGTTGAGACGTGCTGTCATCGTCAGTACTTGCATGCGCAGCGGCGCCTGTGCGCTGCGCCAGCAAGTACGTCTCGAGTGCCGCATCGTCGTCGAACACTTTGATCGCGATGTCGTCGTCGTCGTCGATACTTGGCGTCGTCTGCGCATTTGCACCTACTGGTGCGTTGCCATCATGCCCAACAGCGCGACATTCACTGCAGCAACTGCCGCAATCACGCAGCACGCGGACCACAGAAGCTCTTAGCTCCTCCACGACTGCATGGAGCTCCTCGCATTCGACGCTGCCGATCGCACTGTCGCCCTCACTGCGCAGACGAGCAGCAGCTAGTACGCGTTGCTGTTGCGCAATGAGCGGCTCAGCAGCAGAACACAGCGATCGACCGATTTTGCTGCCGAATCTGCTGGTGTCGAGCGCGATTGGGAGCGCCAGGAACCGCTTCCATGTCTCGCGATCGCTTGTCGGTGACTTGCCGCAATGGGCAACGGTGTCTACCAGCAGCGGGAAACGATACAGCGAGCAGACTGCACAGCGCGCATTGGTGTTTCGCACGATCCGAGACAGCGAGTCGTTGCTGGTATCGGGTGCGCAGAGTGCGTAGAGGAACGTCGTGGCAGTCGCGAGGAGCACGTCCAGCAACGGTAGCACACACAGCGCTGCGTTCAACCGAGCCATTTGCTCGGACGCTTCCAGTAGCTCGCGCATACTGCTCGCCGCGTCACGCACGTGATGTTGCAGCAGAAACTGCGCAAGCCATGGCTCCCACTTGAGTGCTACAATCAGCTGGAGCATGACATCGGTGCTGACACGCGTGTCGGTTTGGTCGGCCCATCGACGCGCTGTGACGATGAAGAGCTCGTAGCTACTCTCTGTCGCTGCTGTGCGTGTTCGACGTCTGTCGAGTCGCGCGGCAAGTGATGCACTAGCGTGTTCGCCGCGTGCACAAGCTTGCAATAGCCGCTCAAGCTGGTTCTCATCGTCGACGAAGTCACGCATGTCAATCAACTGGAATGTCATGACAAGTGGCCGTATATTTTGTACGTCGGGGGGTATTATGTTTATACGATATTTCTATTGATAAAGCGTAAAATTACATATATCAATACAAATATTTCAAGTGCATGAATGAGGCATTATAAACGCCAATCAGCGAATGGGCTTGAATACACCATATCCAGCTGAATCTGTGACGACCTGGAATTCAAATCGTGAAATAGTAGATTCAATCCGTGCAGATTCTGTATTTTATTCCTCTCGAAGTTAAAACCTTTATTGTTTCATCATCTATTGACCGACTGACGATGAAATTTCAGTGTTCTGCTAACAGCGGAGACACATCTTTGCGGCGGCAAGCACTGTGCAAATAACGGTAGTCAGAGGATTGAGTAGGCATAGTGAATATTGTGTCGTGCTGCGTTTACACAATTGAACTGCTTGCTATTGCAACGGCAACACAGACACGAGTTGACGTTGTATTTTCTGTCCATTCAAATTATCAGTGTCAGCTCAACGTGATACCTGTATATCCATCTTTCTATTCTCAAAAGTAAATATTTGAATTTGAACAGTTTATAATTTGAACAGTTTGAATCTACTATATCATGGATTGAATTCCAGGTCGTCACAGTTTCAGCTGGAAATGGTGTACTACTTCGTTTTTTGTATTCATCTTCGCTTGACTTGTACTGTGTTTCATCAACAGGCGCATGATGTAATGGACTCTCCTATCCCATTACATGGAGATCGATGTGGACCACATCATCTCGAGCGCGTACCTCTGGGACACGGTTACTTAGTGAAATACCGGTAGTACCGTAGCGTACCCACGTGCGCAAGATGACGTCACAGGTTGTCGTCATGAGGCATTTCGGCACAGCACAGTAGAGATTCGGAGTAATCACTACTGGGCGCAATCATGTGCGGAATGATGTTCACTGCTCTTGGGGAAAAAGCCAAGTGACGCAGTCAGCGTCACGGTTCAAGTTCAAGTGAGGGGTACGAGGCAATAACAGTGCTGGGATATTCCCACCAGACTTCAAGTTCAAGGTCGATGGATTGAACCTCAGTGCACACAAGGAAATGTATATAGGTTCATATGTAGGAGCGAGGTTTTATCCATAAAACCTCTAGGAGCCCTTCAGGTGCATTAGGAGCCGCGGCGAGCAGCGCCGCGAGCAGCAACAGGAACCAGGACTGCATTCTAATTCAGTTGCAATTTTACCTTCCACCACTCAAGCCGCCTCCGCTCCTCTCTCCGGCCTCTCGGCACCAAAACCTCTCTTCAACCAAGGCAATCGGCTCACTTCCGTGAGACCCTTTGCGTTGGAGCCCAAGCTTCCTGAAGACCCAGGACTCAGTGCTGTTCAACTGTTTTGCAGTCGGACTGGCCTGAGGTCCCATTACACATGAATTTCGTAACATACATTATTTTGAACGATGTTTAACGCTGTCACTCTCAATGCTGTCACTCATAAGCGAACAGGAATCGACGAATATGCATCGATTTCTAACACATTAATCTCACGCGGCTCGCGCAGCCGGTGCATCGTCTCAGCACTTGCACTTGCGTTGCTTGACGCCGACGCTGCATCCCAGCACCTAACGATGAGCCGAGCGATGCAGAAACGAAGCGAAATCATCGCCCAATCGCTTGTGGATTATGGCGACATGGTACCAGAACCGGGTAAAACGAATACGCCGCACGAAAGTTGTTGAACAAGATTGGTGCGATGTCCGACATTACCTAGAATCAGCACATGTCCACAAATCGACGACAGCCCACGGTTTGAGTTCGCGTCCCTAGGGTCGTAGTACGCATTTTGGTTGTCGGCACTGTCGACGTTGACATCGCATCAATGATGGTACAAAATTATCACCGGAACCAGCACCATCATCACGCCCGACTCGTGGATCACCATCTTGATCGCCCCTACATGATTGTGACGATAGTTGTGTATGATAAAGAACGTTCGCGCTGGTGCAAGAGTTTGCATAAACGCCAAGTTCTCGATCATGAACTGGTTTTCTTGGTTGAGGGGCTTCGCTGACGACCGCTTTTGTACTCCAATACGATTATCGTGACGAAACTTGCGTATCATACAGAGCCGTCGCGCTGGCGCAAGCGTAGTCGTTGATCAAATGCAGCTGTGCCAGCTGCTACAGCATGGCGTAATGGTAGTCGACGCCAAAAACTTGGATCGGACGAAATTGCTACGTGGCAGACACTTAAGCGGTTATGTCCGTGACGGCACGCTGCTCGTCATTTGTAACCGCAACATGCGCTGCATGGCTTCAGTGCTGGTCAATTATAACAATTTTGTCTGTCTTTTTAACCAAACGTGTATTAAAACAATTTGTGCAGGTATTATCAGTTTACTAGTGTACGAAATAAAGGGCTCTTCGTTATATATCAAACAATATTATTCTGAATTCCATTCCTTTGCTTTTATTGTTCGCCTGTTTAGATTCAATTGTCTTGTTTTATGTTTTCTGTGCGGCAGTCGATCTCGGACGAAGGTGAAGTTATAGCCGAATTTCACTTTATCTTGTGCTTAAAATAGTAATGTAAGTTTTTGATAGGCTAACACCTTAGTAAATAAACTTATGTGCAAATGAAGAACGATTTTGTGACGACATTCAAGTGTCGTGATGTGTTGATACTAGTTGCGCTCACTCGCAGACAATTCGCTGAGAGAGGCACAACAAGAACGCACGATTGATCATGCCGAGCGACGAGCGTTCGAGTGCGCGCAGTGGCGGTGGCAGCAGCCGACGCAGCCCGTCGCCCGAGCGGCGTAGAGACTCGCGTCGAGATAGCACGCGCACGCGACGCAGTCGAAGCACGGATACGCAGCGATATCGCAAACGAAGCGCGAGCCGCAGCCCGCGCAGATCGCGTTCGCCAGATCGCCGTCGGCGCCAAGACGAGCGCGAGAGTCGACTCAATTCGACACGCGGTGACAGCGGGCGTGGATACGGTGGTGACGCGCGCTCGGGTGACAGTGCACGTCGTTACGGCGGTGACGCTCGCAGTGGTAACAGCAAGTACGGCCCGGTTGGCGGAGGCGTCGGCCGGCGCTCATCGTCTCGGTCACCGCCGGGTCGTGGTCGCTTCGGTTCCTCTGGCGGTCGTGGCGGCGGCGGCGGATACGGTGGCGGTGGTAGCGGGTACAATCGCTATCAAAATGGCGAGTCCGACGCGTTCTTCGAGGAACGCAAGCGCGACCGCGACGCGATCTCGTTCAGTATCTGGGCGACCATTCCGAGCCCACCGCCCACGAAGACGTCGGAGAAGGTGAAGAAGGCGACGAAGAAGATCGCACCGCCACCCAAGTCGCGAACACCGTCGCCAAAGCATCGATCAGCGTCTGTATCATCATCGTCGTCGGCAAGTAGCAGCAACAGCAGCGAATCGTCGAGCAGCGCGTCGGATGCGAGCGGTCGCCGCCGTCGTCGCAAGCGCTCGTCGCGGTCGAAGCGGACGTCGTCGTCGTCGAAGCGCAGGCGCTCGAAGTCGCGCCGCCGCGAGACGAAGAAGTCGTCGCGACACTCGAGCCGTCGCAAGTCACGGCGCCGCGCATCGAGCTCGTCGAGTGACAGCAGCGCGTCGGGCTCATCGAGCGACTCGGACGCGAGCAGCCGCCCAAAGCCGCCGCGCAAAGCGAGCGCCGACGCAACGAGCGAGCTCGACGACGACGAGCGGCGTGAGGCCGAGCAGTTCAAGGCGGCCGTGCAGGGCACGCGCGACGGCGACGACGACGACGACGATGTCGTTGGGCCGCAGCCGCTCGCCGCAACGGAGGAGAGCGCTGGCTTGTCGATGGACTACGGCAAAGCGCTGCTGCCGGGCGAAGGCGCTGCGATCGCGCAGTTTGTGCAGAAGAACATGCGCATCCCGCGCCGTGGCGAAGTCGGTTGGGAAGGCCCGGAGATCGAGAACCTCGAGACGCTCGGGTACGTCATGAGCGGCAGTCGCCACGCGCGCATGAACGCTGTGCGCATCCGGAAGGAGAACCAGGTGTACTCGGCCGAGGAGAAGCGCGCGCTCGCGCTCATCAACTTTGAGGAGAAGCAGCAGCGCGAGAACGCGATCATGAACGACTTTAAGGAGATGCTCACGGAGCGCCTCACGAAGAAGCACGGCGCCCGGCTCGTCGAAGACATGGAGACGTCGAAGAAGGCGGCAAAGGAGTGATGTCGCGGATGAGCGCGTGAGCGAGCACGGACGAGTGAGAAAACGATGAGAGTGAGAGAGAGAGCGAGAGGCATGCAGGTCGAGTGCTTATACTCGCACTGCTCGGTCGAACCGTATCGCTGCAGATTACACAGACGACCTTGACTGCTAAGCTGGGCGTGACTCGCTTTGCTGAGAATGGACTTTGACCTTCACAGAGTGCTTGCGTCCGTGACGTCGATGTTCGGCAGTTGAGCTTTCGCTATTGAAGCGGCCACGGGTGTCAAAGTGCTGCGATGTACTGAAGTAGTTGGCAGTCGTTGAGACAATGCATGCCTGAGAGCTGAGAGTGCAGCAACGTGGTGCTGCGGACTTTGGGCATCCAGGCAGCAGAGTAGCTTGCCTACGTGACATATAAGACTCGAATGCATCCGCCCTGTCAGGCGTGTTGCTAGTGGCAAAGTAGAGTGAGCTCCAATGTCGAACCGCACGACACTTACGTCGTGTCCATTGCGCAACCTGCGACTCTCGAATGTCGTCGCTATCGTTTACACTGCGCTTCTCTCGTCTGTAAGCGTGGTTTACACTCACGCCAGCAGTTTCCGGACGTGGTCGATGCGCGCAAAGTGCTCGCTGTTGATCTTGAGCGCGATCGCCTTGCGCAGCTGCTTCACGTCGCTGTCGCCGCGAATGTCGTCAAGGAACGCGAGCACGGCCTCGAACTCGCGCTCGATGCCACCCGCAGCGTTCAGCAACTTCGTCTTGTCGGCAGGTGCGTAACGTGGCGCACGCGTAGCCGCAGCACTTGCTGCAGCCTGCTCCTGTTCGTCCGTCTCCTCCTGCTCCAGCCGCTTGAGCTCGGCATCGACATCGTAGGAGTCCCACTTAGTCTTGAGCTTGTTGCCATGCGAGTCAAAGTGGTAGTCTGCGCAAACAGATAGCGATCCATACCGAGAAGACAGTGTGGCAAGTTTGTGTGTGAGGTGGAGCGCACGTCGGCATGGCAGTGGCAAGTACACTCCAACAGCAGTGATGTAGACGCACAGGAGTTCAGCGTCGACTCTGCTTGCTTCGTCTCGTCGCGACCTTCGTTTGCGATTGCGTCTTCGGCCTGGTTTGTCAGGTGCAGCAGCCGCACCGACACTTCCGCCACGATCAGCTCCACTTTGCGCAGCAGCTTGAGTGCTTGCTGCCGCTCGCGGCGTTGGCTAGGTCATCACGCATTCGAGCAGTTCGACACAAACACACACGCAAGCACGTGAGTATGTACAGCTCCAAGGAGCACACAAATACACGCGTAGAGATAGACATTGCGTTGGACAAGAGCACGTACACCAGTCGCTTCCACGTAAAGTACGCGACGGGCAATGCCGCGAGCGCCACTGCCGCTGTTGCCACTGCCACTCGCTGACCGCTCATGATGTCGAAAGCGTGTCGAGCAAATGAGCCTCTCGCGTCTGTGACGCGTGTGTCCCGCGTGTCCCGTGTTTAGTTGTATTTGCGAATCAAATGCACGCGACCTGCCTAGAACCAAGTCTTTCGTGATCGACTTTGACAGACAAGAGCGACAAGCAAACTGACAAGAGCACCAACGCCAGCATGGGGAAGAAGACGAACTGGACCACGGCCGAGGACCTGACGCTCTGTCGTGCGTGGCTGAATGCGAGCGAGGCCGTGCTGCCGCCGCCCACGGGCGACCAGAAAGCAGCGACGTTCTGGAACGTCGTGTACCACCTCTTCCACTCGGAGCTCGAGACGTCTATGGAGCGACCACACAACGGACTCAAGATCCGCTGGACGCGCATCAACCGCGACGTACAAAAGTTTGCACTCATCTATGCGCAGATGCAGTCGCTCGCAGCAGAGCTCAAAGGCGCCTCGGCAGCGGCAACTGGGGTATCCGCCACGCTCGGCGACAGCTTGGAGAGCGACGCACACGCAGAGCAGCAGTGCATCGACGACGCCAAGGAGCAGTTCTTCAAGGCGCACGAGACCAAGTTCCCGTTCGAAGCGTGTTGGAAGCTGCTGCGGTACTCGCCCAAGTGGGTGCAGCTGCTCGCGAACTCGCCAGGCGTGTCGGCGCTGCACCACTCGAACGCGGCAGCAGTCGCGCACCTCTTTCTGGGCGTCGACGGACTGCCGCGGATAGACGACAGTCCAGCAGCAGTAGCAACGACAGCATCAGTCGCGACCGACATGAACGGCAGTGGCATCAGCAACGATAGCAATAACAGCACGAACAAGCGGCGCGCACTGACGCTGCTCGAGTCGTGCGGTCGCAGTTCGATCCAGCAGCTGCAAGACATCACGACTAACCTCGTGGACGGACTGAAGCGCCAGAACGAGCTGCTCGAAGAACAAAACGCGATCGCGCTCTTTCAGTTTGACACTGACGTCATCGACGACGACGACGCGCGCGCGTACTTTGAGCTGCTGCGCCGCCGCTGCGTCAAGCGCATGCGCGCGTCGATGACGCAGCCAAGCGCTGCAGTATCAGCACCACCTATCGCAGCTGCAGCAACGACAATGGTGGGCGCTGACGTGTCGAGCGGGGCTGCGAGTAGTCTGAATGACGCACTCGCTGCGAGTGCTGAGAAGGGCAGTTCTCACGTCATAGCAGATGCCAGCAGAGGGCTCGATCAGCGCAGCACGGGAGTCGTATAGACTGCCAAGTAGGTAGGGTCACTGAATAGCAAGTGTATGTGTGTGTGTGCGTGTCAGGTCGAAGCAACGGGTTGGGTCAGCGTCTGCTGTGCACATTGTGTAGAGAGGATGCTCGCTCGTCGCGCATTGCGCAATTGCTCCTGCACGGGTGTCGTCGACACGTCTCTCTGCCCGACGTGGCATGTGGCTTGCAACAACTGCACTCGAGCGCCATTGGCTTCCGACCTCTGCTCAAACACGACCCGCGTGCGTTGCCACGCGTGGACGACAACGTCGTGCTCACAGGCCGCGATGGTCGGCGCCAAGACCCAGACGCGCGCAGTGTCGTTCGCGGGACCCGGGCTGCTCTACTCGAGCGGCCGCTTCGGCGTCGACTCGAACGACGTGCGCGACTACGTGCTCACGTTGATGGCGTTTCGCGACCTTTGACCATCGAGCTGTTCGAAACGCTGTGATCGAACAGCGAATCAACGAGTACTGTTCATCCTCGATGATCGAATCAGCAGTAAACAAGTCCAGCGTCACATATAAAAATAAAATCATCGAGCATAATGCGTTGATACCATTTGTAGCTGTGAATGTGTAGCAACAAATAAGTCGATATTACACTGTCTTTTTAAATGCAAAGAAGAAATGCAACATCGTGGCCGCTCTGAACATTCGTCGTCGAGTTCAAGTCTGTGTGTGACAAACTAATTGACACGCGAAACACTCTCGAGCTCAAGGTGCTGACCCGTCGCCACCATGGAGGAGGGCGCAAGTGCAGCGCGACCTCGACGCACACGAGCTCATTCACACACTAGCACTACAGCGCTCTTACCTGGCATGTCGACCTCAAGCTCGAGCTCGATCTCAAGCGTGAGCCCCGACCCAGCAGGAACTCCAGACGGCGCTCCGACGCACACACCCATGGGCACGCCTTCGCTTGCGTACATGCGCGCGTCGGTGCAGCTCTCGCAGACATCATTTGTGGGACCGAAAGACGAAGCATCATGCGCTGCCGACGCAGATTGCAGGACAAAGCTCGCGGCTTTCTTCTCGCGCGCGACTGTTCTCAACGCGCTGCGCCACTACGGATTGATCACAGGGTACTCGCTGTTGGCACTCGTGCTGCTCGTGCTGCTCACGTACCTGAGCTTTTTCGCCGCCAAGATGGACGACGGCACTGTACCCGAGTTTGTCGGTTGCCGCTCCTGGGCGTTCGATGACAACTGCGGACTCTGGGGCATCGACTGCCGGCCGTTCGAGACCGAGTGGAGGGCGTTCCGATGCCCAACCAAGTGCAACCTCGGTGCGTGCGTGTGTGCGTCTATTTTTCTACGTAGTAGTCGCGAGCTACGGATCGATGCACTGCCTGTGCGGTCGTGATGCTGACACGCTTGCTGCCTGTGTGCTTTCGTGCTCGCGTTGCAGACGGCGACTCGTCGCTCGTGGTGTACGGATCAGGTCCCTACAGGTACGAACGAGTACATCCACACACGCTACTGATTGAGCAAGCTGGAAGTCATGCGCGTACTCACTCATCCTCGTGCATGCGTGCATACGTATCCCACGCACGCACAGAGCCGACTCGCGTATCTGCCGCGCCGCGATCCACGCTGGCGTCATCGACTCGAACGGCGGCTGCGGCTACTACCGGTACTCGGGTCCAGCAAACTCGTTCGCGAGCTCGTCGGCGCACGGCGTGACGACGCAAGAGTTCCTCTCGTGGTTCCCTAAGACGATGGAATTCAAGATCGGCGACAGCGCGCACTGCCACGACCTGTCGTGGGGCATCCTGTCGGTCGGCGTCGTCGCGCTCGCAGGCGTTGCGCTCCTACCGCGCACGAACCCTGCAGCGCTGTTCTACACGCTCGTGGGTTGGGGCTTCTTCTACGTGCGCATCGTTGGGCAGCCACCGAGCGTCGACTACACCGACATCGTCATTCGCTCGTTCGCCGAAGCGATGGTGCTGCTCGCTGCGAGCCACTTTGTGTACCACTTGGCGCCGATCCATACGTTCAGCGAGTGGCGACACCTGTCGTGGCGCCGGCGCGTCGTGCTCTGGAGCCTCTGTTACGTCCTCCCGTTCAACACGCTGCTGCACATGAACTACTTTGGCTACCTCCCGTGGCTCAACATCGACCTCGGCGGCTACGAGGACGGCGACGTGCGCGCCGGCACGTACATTGTACTCGCAGTCGGTGTGCTCTTTGCGCTCGCGTGCGCGTTCGTGTTCCTGCGGCAGCTCTGGCGCCTCGGCGTGTGGAAGACGTACGTGCTCGCGTACGGCACACTCGTGGTCTACGTCGTGCTGAGCTTCGCGCTCTTTTCGTCGACGTTGTTCCATCTGCACCACACGATGCTCGGCGCAGCGCTCATCCCGTTCACGCGCTTCCCGACGCCATTCGCGGCGTTTGCGCAGTCGATGGCGCTTGGGGCGTTCATTCAGGGCTACACGGCCTGGGGCTGGGCGGCGTACCTCACCACGATGCGTACGTTCGATTGCTCTCGCATGTTGTGGTGTCTATTGACAATGTTGATAGTAGCTACTGACACTACCACTGTGTGTATGTATGGTTCTCGGTTGCAGCGACGTACCTTGTGATCGACCAGCCAGAGCTGCCGCCCGCGGTGCACAACGTCACAGTGAGCGCAGCAAACATCTCATGGGAGCCGCTTAGCGACGTCGATGGCTACTCGCTGCGGTTGAACAAGGTCGAAGTGTACCGAGGACTAGCGACATCGACCGTCGTCACGAGTCTCCAGCCCAACATGACGTACTTTGTCACGGTCGCGGGTGTCGCGAGCTGGGGCACGAACGGCCAAGTCGGACCAAAGTCCAACTTCACGACGCTCGTACAGTAGCCACGGCAAAGGCAGCGAGAGAGCGTTGCGCACGTCGGCTGAGTATGTCTATCGGTCTGTTTGATCCATGTGTTTTAGCAATAGCACCACCCAATAGTGCGTAGCGTCTCCACCGAGTTGTCCCCGGATCGGATCCATTCAGCAGCTCCCATTGTGTACGACTGTATGTGCATGAGTATGCTAGAGCTACAGAATCCTCTACGTAGATGATCGCTCTTTGTAGCGCAGACACACTGTGCTCGCGACTACTCAAACGTCTTGACAAGCACCTCAGGGCTCTGGCCGAGTGACGACACTGACCGCTTGAGCGTCCGTGTCCATTTGCCCGTGAGCGGGTCCTGCGCATACTCGGCGCTGCGGTACTCGAACGGGTATGTCGCGCGCAGGAAGCCCGCGTCCTGGAACATCGCCTGCACAACACCGTCGAGCTTCGTGTCCGAGAGCGCAGCGAGTTCGCTGCGTGAACCGAGGCGTACGCAGAGCAGACGCTGTCAACATTGCTGCAACACAGACTCTGCGAGACGAAAGCCAGCATCACACAGCACAACAAACACAACACCTGAAGTACTCGTGCTGCTTCTCGGCGCCGAGCTGGTGGAGCTTGCGCATAGGGACCGACAGGTCGCGAACGTCTGCAAAGAAGTCGGTATACATGCGCTCCTTCGACGGCAACGACTGAGTGCCAGCGAACACACGCGCAACCCACTTGGCTTGGAGCTCAAAGCAACGGAACGGCAGGTTCTTGAACGGCAGTCCGATGAGCGCGACGTCCGGCGCTTCGATCGCAAAGAGCTGCTTGTACAGCGGCGCAACAGCATGGCCGGCAGCCGTCGCGCGCTCGAGACTCGCCCACTGCTCTGCGTCGAGCGTACTAGTACTGACAGCTGCTGCAGGTGCACTCGGGTACAGCGTGTGCAGTGGTAGCAGGTCGGCGACTGCGTAGCGGTACCCCGTGCAGTGCATCAGCACGTCGGGTGCGTCGAGCGTCGAGCCGTCCGTGAACACGATCGAGCCATCGCGCGCAATGTAGTCGATCGGTGGCTTGAGCGTGCGCGTGTCGAGCGCCGATGATGCACTGACGAGTTCGTCGCTGTACTCGTTGCACGACACGATGACCTGATGCGCGCCAGCAGCAGCGAGTTCGAGCGAGATGTCTTGGCCCGACGGCCCGCGTCCGACCAGCAGCACGCGCTGTGGCACACGCAGACATGGAGCAGCACGATATCGTTAGGCTCGCAAGGCATGTCATAAACTGTCGATACACCAGCAGCAGTCAACGCAGACGCAGACGCTCGTACCTTGCCGACAAACGCGTCGGGTGTGCGGTAGTCGTGCGAGTGCAGCATCGTGCCACAAAAGTGCTCGCTGCCGGCGATCGGCGACGTGAACGGCTGCGCAAAGTGGCCGTTGCAGACCACAACCTTGTCGACCTCTTCAACGTAGCTGCTCGACTGCTGCAGCTGTTTGTCGCTTCCAGCACCAACTGCTGTATCAACGATGTGCATCGACCACGCCAAGTCGGTCTTGACGACGCGCGTGACTGTCGAGTTGAGGCGCACGATGTCGTTGACACGGAAGTGGCGCGCGTAGCTCTGCAGGTACGCGAGCACGTCGCTGTGGCCTGGAAAGCTCGGCAGCCCTGACGGGAACGGAAAGTCGTCGAGCTGCATCACCGATGTCGGCAGGTTCGTGTGCAGCGACTACGTGCACGCGTGTGAGCATCGAATGCAATACGTTAGTTGCGCTAGCAGACTCGCATATGAACACAACAGCAGCGAGTGAGCACAGTGACTTGCCTTGTACATCGAGGCATCGGTGCCGGTAGCGTCGTCGTACTTCCAGACACCACCGACATGTGGCGCTTTCTCAAACACGACGACACGGTGTCCTGCTTCGCGCAGCCATCTCGCAGCGACTGATACAGCAGAGCGCAAGATGCAAAAGGTCGTAACGCCTGTAGTCAGTTGCTTGTCGTTCGCATACATAGCACGTCGAGACACGGATGCAGGACGACGCACTGATGCCCGCTGCGCCGCCGCCGATGATCCCAACGCGCACGCTCTCAGTCAGCGTCATCGCCGTTCTTTGCTTGTGCAAGTAGACGCCTTTTGCTATCTGCTTGATTTGGCGAGTTTGCTCAAGTCACGATCTACATTCGCAATCATGTGATGCGCAAATGCATTCTGTGTATCCGTATAAGTACGAATCGCGATAGCACCACGAAACGAGGCAAGAACGTCAGTGATAAGAACAAGCAACGCAAAGCGAGCGAGAGAGTGAGGTAGAGAGAGCGAGAGAGAGCGATGGAGAGAGGTAGAGGTATAGAATGATGTTGCAGGTCGAACGGGGACGTTTGCACGACGGATGGCTACAAAATAGACAGAGACGCGTATGCGCAAACGGCTCACGAAGCGTCTCGCTCGACGTCTCGCTACTGCACGAGCGCCTCGAGCAGCACTTGCGTCGCTTCGGCGGCCTCGCGCACGTCCGGGTCGGCTTCGCGCTCGGGACGCGCGAGGTCCCACACGATCTCTAATGTGTTCTCCGTCGTGCTCGCGTCGTTGAGCACGGGCACGAGCACGCCGAGCGTCCGCAGCGCGCGAAAGCGCAGGTTCGCGGTCTTCGACGAGCACTCGGCGACGACGCTCGCGATCACGTCGCGGAGCTTGTCGATCGCGAGCAGCTCGTCCGCGAGCAGCTCGAGCGCAGCGAGCGCCGTCACGCGGCCGTGGAACGTCGCTTCGAGACACGCGGCGAGACGCGGCACGGCCTTGTCAGCGAGCCATTCGTGTCCGAGTGACTGCACGAGCGCGGGGAGCTGCGCGCTTGCGGTCGCGCGCACGTCGTGGACCGGGTCGAGCAGCAGCTCGAGGCAGCCGTCGGCAAACTCGACCGGCACGGCTACACCGTCCGTCCGTGCGGCCCACGCGCCGACGCACTGGACAAACTTGACGCGCACGCGCCACTGCGGCGACGCGAGCAGCGCGTGGATCTCAGGTAGCACCATCGCGGCGATCGTCTCGGACGAGCTGTCAAAGTACCGCACGACCTCTTCGAGCAGCGCGGCGCGTACACCCGCGTCCTGGTTCTCGTCCAGGAGCTCGAGGAACATTGGCGCGAGGTCGTCGTAGTGCACAGGCCCGACGAGCTGCAGCGACTGCCCGACCGTCTTTGCGAGCGCTTGCCGCACGGCGACTGACACGTCGGTCGCGAGTCGGTGCGTCGCTGGCAGCACCGACAGCATGATCTTGTTCTGCGCTGCAACGACCGGCGCACTCGGACTCGTCGTGAGCGACAGCCGATGGAACGCAATGGCTGCTGATGCGTCGCTGTCGTTCGCATCGGCGTCGTCCACGTCGTCATCGCCATCGATCGCAGCGCTCGCTGACGCGTCTTCTGCAGCGCTCGACTCGGGCTCGTCAATGTCAATGTCGACTGCCTTGGGCTTGGCGGCCTCAGCAATTGATGCCCTCGCACTCGCACGCGCTGCTGCTTTCTCTTGTCGCAGCGCGAGCGCCACGAGTGCTTCGCCGAGGAAGTACCCGGCTTCAGCGCACGCACGACGCACTTCGACCGTCGGGTCGCGCACCATCGCGACAAAGTGGTCGACAATAATGTCCGTGTACTCGGCGCCGAACGCGCGACAGAACGCCGGAAGCGTTCGCGCCGTCTCGAGCCGCACCTGCCACGACGAGTCCGACGCGTACGTGTTCACCATCGGCACGAGCTGGAGGAAAAGCAGCCGCAGCGCCTGGTCCACGTCTGTGCGCGACACGCCCGGCTGCTTGCGCAAAACGCTGCGCAGGTGCGTCGCGAGCTGGATGCAGCTCTTGACCGCAAAGATGCGCACAATGTCGTGGCTGTCGGCTGTCGCTTTCTCGAGCAGCTGGACGCTCCAGTTTGTTGCCGACGCGCCGGCTGCGACTGCGAGGTCGGCAATGACCGACGTCACGGCGCGGCGCACGAGCGGGTTGTCGTCGCTGCACATGCGCTCAAACATGCCGCGGAGCTGCACGGGTACGTCGCCGCTTACGCGCGGATACACCATTGCGATGAGCGAGATCGGTACGATGCGCGCCGTTGGGCTCGAACTGATGCTGTGGCGCGCCATCATCGGCACAATGAGCGCGCTGACATCGGCGTCTGCGAGTGCGCGGATGACCATCTTGAACGCATTCACCATCACGTCCCACGTCGCATGGTTCTCAATGATCGACAGACTCTCGAGCACGTGCAGGATGACGCTCAGCAGCAGCGTGTAGCGCTGCTCGTAGAGCCCGATCTCGCGCGTGCCGTTCACTGTCGGTGGCCGTGCAGCGACGTACTGCTGCAGCTCGGCCGCGCGCTTCGCGAGCCAGCCGAGGAACTGGATCGTGCGGATCACGGTGCTCTCGCCCTTGTCGTCGTACTCGTGGATCTGCGAGAAGAGGTTGAGAAGGAACCGCCGCTCCGTACACATCTCACCGCTGCGCTCCTCGGCGAGTTGCCGCGTCTCGCGCAACAGCGTGCGCTCCCAGTCGTCCGATGTCGCGAGGAACCGGTCGAGTGGGTTTACGCACGCGCGGTCGAGCGTCGGCGGATGGAACTCCTCGGCGCTCAAGTACTGGAACAGCGCAACGACGACGGCCTTTGGGAACACGAGCACGGCTTGGTGGATCTTGAGCTGGAACACGCGGAACGACATGCGGTCCTGCTCGGGCACGGGCCGCTCGGTCTTTTGCTGCCGGATGTTCATCGACAGCTGCTTGCGCAGCACCTTGTACTCCTCTGGCGGCACAACGAGCAGCGTCAGCTGCAGCGGCCGCGTCGCGGTCTCGATCATCCGCAGCGTCTCCTTGTGCGTCAGCCGCGTGATCTCGACATCGTTGAGCGCCACGAGCCAGCTCGAGCGCTTCACGGCCGCGCGCTCAGCCGCACCACCAGGCTTGATGTCGACCACGATCGTTCGCTGTACGTATCATAGAGCACAGACGACTGTGAGTGACTGCACACCAAGTCACACACTCTATCAAACACACGCATGCACCTCGAGGATGTTCTCGACCGTCAGTCCGAGCGGACCCGCGGGGATGCTCGCGTAGTACACGTCGCTGCCCCAGCACTTGGACGTTCCGTCCCAGTCGTGACCGACGATGCGTCGAAAGTCGCTCGCGAGCCGATCTTCGTTCAGAAAGTTGTTCACTGCGCGGTCGAGACTGAACTCGGCGAGCAGCAGCAGGTCGACAATGACCTTGAATTCGACGGACGCGTCGCCGATCGCGTCGACCATCGACTCGACGGCGCGACACAGCGTCTGGAGACCGTACTTTGGGTCCACGGGCTCGAGCGACTCGTCCACTGGCTCATCGAGCGGTTCGGTCATCACGACGTCGCCGTCTGCGTCTCTCTCGGCCGACGTTGGCACTGACGTCGCTGCCTCCTGTTCGTTGCTGATCGTCGTCGTATCCGTTACCGCCGACTCAGATTCGAGTGGCTCGTGCTCCTCGCGAATGTCGTCAAGTGGCGCCGTGACAGACACACTCGACGGACTCGAAGCGCTATCAGAGGCCTCGGCAGTCGCCGTCTCAACAGGCTCCTCTGGCGTTGCGACAGTTTCGTTTGCCACTGTCGCGACAGCAGCTGCTGCGTCGTCGCCAGTCTGTTGCTGTTGCTCTGTTGTCTCTTCAGGCTTCGCTGACTCGGGCGTCACCTGTTGCTGCTGCTGGTGATGGTGCGCACCTGCTTCTGGTGCGCGGCGGAAGCGCAGCGTCGAGGGCACTGGTACTTGCTGCACGCACGCGCAACACATACACACAACGCGACAGAGCGCAGGTTAGCCACACGCGTCGCGAGCAGCCACGCACTGCACACCCACATACGAGACGCGAGAAGCACTCACGTCAGCAGTCAACTGCTGCACGATCGCTGCGCAGTTCTGGTCCGTCAACACTGTGTCGCTGAACGACAGCAGCACGTCCGACTTGTGGACGCCCGCGAGCGCCGCTGGGCCATTCGGCTCGACTGCCTGCACGACTGCGCGACCGAACACGGTGCCGATCTGCCACTTGAGGTCGCTCTCGGTCACGACGACCTCGAACATCGTCCCCGCACTCTTCACTGCGTCGCTCTCGGTGACCGAAGATGCCGTCAGCACTGCAGCTGCTGGAGTCGGGGTGGCCGAGGCTGCGACGACGTGGTGCAGCGGCTCGAGCGGCTGCGCAGCGATCGGCGTTGCTGCAGACGGCACCGGCGGCAGCTCTGCGGACGACACAGCTGGTTCCAAGGATGAGCGATGCACTGCAGGGAAGAGCACATGGTGGCTCAACTCTGCAGTTGGCGCGACTGCTGTTGTTGCTGCTGCTGTCGCTGCGCCGCTACTGCTGTTCTCGTCGTCGTCGTCGTCGCTCGACTCGTCAAAGTCGGCGTCTGCGCCGTGCTCGACAAAGTAGATCTCAACTGCTTTCTGCAGGTTCCCGCTCGTGCGGCGCAGCAGGTCGAGGATCACGGGTTTCTTGACGTCGCCGCCGAGCAAGTCGCTGAGCTCGGCAGCCTGCGGCGGCCACTCGGTCGCGCTGTCGTCCTCGTCGTCCACGTCGCCCTCAACATCGTTCTGCTTGAACTCGGCGCCGTTCGCAGCCTCGGCCTGGAAGTACAGGTCCACAGCCTTGTTCGGGTCGTTGTCCGCAGCAGCGAGCAGCGCCACGATGCGGTCTTTCGAGATGTTGCGGTCGCTCGGGCCAAGGATCGCGCGGATCACGTCCACGAGCGCGTCTGTCTTCTTGGCGTCCATCGCGAGGGGTAATGAGTGGCGCAAGCGGGGGGGAAGTGCTGGAGAGCGTGTGTGAGCTCGAACGGAAGCGAGGTGCACGCTTCAACTCGCTACAGTCGCTGACTCAGTCGCGGACTGTGAGGAGAGGGAGGGGAAGATACGGAAGCGCGTGTTCAGGCCGGTAGCGATGACACTTCTCGCTGCTGCTTGCACTCACTCACTTGCTCACTTGCTCGTCGTGGACACTCACGCACAGGAGGGCTCACGCACGCCGAGTGCCTCTCACACAGACGTTGCAGTGGGTGCTGCTGAACAGCTCGCTCTCTTTTGGTGCCGAAGAAGGACGGACGTTGTGGGCAGTGCGGGAAGCTACAACCCTTGTAAGTACGAATATGGTGTGGTCACATCAACTATTGCGCCACATCAAACCCACTCCACAAATCCTCTGAACGACACAAGTGCACGAAGCAAAATGGCGACAGCAACTGCACCTCCACGAGACGCACTCGCGACTGTGCTGGTGCGTACGTGTATGCGTGGCTATACGTACGCGCATACCTCTGTGTATACGCAAATGCCTGTGTGTCACTCACGCTTATCTTTTCACCACCGTACAAACGGACAGGGCGACGATCTGCGCGGCAAGGTGCAGCGCGCCAAGATCCTCGTCGTCGGCGCCGGCGGCATTGGCTGCGAGCTGCTGAAGAACCTCGTGTTGAGCGGGTTCGTCAACATCGATGTGATCGACCTCGACACGATCGACGTGTCGAACCTGAACCGGCAGTTCCTCTTCCGGTCGCACCACGTCGGGCAGCCGAAGGCGCTCGTCGCGCGCGAGATCGCACTGACGTTCAACCCGCGCGCGTGCATCACGGCGCACCACGGCAACGTCAAAGCGAGCGCGTTCGGCATCGACTACTTTGCGCAGTTTGCGCTCGTGCTCAACGCGCTCGACAACGTCGATGCGCGCAAGCACGTGAACCGGTTGTGCCTCGCGACACGCACGCCGCTCATCGAGAGTGGCACGACGGGCTACCTCGGACAGGTCTCGGTCATTCAGAAGGGCGAGACCGAGTGCTACGAGTGCACGGACAAGGTCGCGCAGAAGGTGTACCCGATCTGCACGATCCGCAGCACGCCCGACAAGCTCGTGCACTGCATCGTCTGGGCGAAGGAGTGCTACAAGCTGCTCTTTGGCAAAGCGACCGACTCGATGCTCTGGGAGGACCAGAGCAGCGACAGCAGCGACACGTCAGCGTTCATGGACCTCGTCACGCGCGCTGACGACCTTGTAGCCAACAATGACGCGAAAGCGCTGCTCGCGTACGCGCAGGACGTCTTCCGCGGCCTCTTTGAGCTCGAGATCCGCAAGAAGCTCGAGATGAAGGCGTACAAAGCAGCCGCCCACGCACCGCAGCCGCTCGTGCTGCATGAGCTGCTCGGCGCGACGCTCGTCGAGCACCTCACGCTCGAAGACGTGCGGTCGCCTGCCGCTTCAACATCGACAACCGCAACACAATGGACCGACCGCGACGTCTGGAGCGTCGCCGAGTGCGCAAAGCGCTTCATCGCTGGGATCGTCGAGACGTTGCAGTCCGACGCTGCGCGCACGGACCTCGGCGCGCTCGAGTTTGACAAGGACGATGCGGGCGCGATGGAGTTCGTCACGGCTGCTGCGAACCTGCGCGCCGCGGTCTTTGCGATCCCAATGGAGTCGCTCTACAGCTGCAAAGGCATCGCTGGCAACATCATCCCTGCGATCGCAACGACGAACGCGATCGTCGCTGGCCTCCAAGTCCTCGAAGCGTTCAAGATCCTGCGGGGCGACGCGCCGATCGGCACTGCGTGCCGCTACACGTACTGCAATCGGTCGTGGGACGCGCGCGGCGTGCTGCTCAACCCCGTCGCGCTCGCGAAGCCGAACCCGCAGTGCTACGTCTGCAGCAAGCACATGCTCGAGCTCGCGATCGACACGCGCGCAACGACGCTCCGTACGCTCGTCGACCGCGTGCTCAAGACGCGCCTCGGCGTGAACGAACCGACGATCTCGCTCGGCCCAAACACGATCTACGAAGAGGGCGACGACGCCGAGCCGAGTTTAGTCAAGCACCTCGACAAGTTGCTCGAGTCGCTCCCAGGCGGCGGCATCCGCCACGACGCGGTCGTGTCGATCGAGGACTTTAGTCAGGACTTTCGCTGCGCGATCCGCGTGCTGCATCGCGACGCCGACGCGTTTGGCGACGACGCGACCGAACTCTTTGCGCTCGGTGGCGACGTGCACAAGCTTGACGACGCACAGACGCAGACAGCAGCAGATGGCAGCAGTAGTCTAAACGAAGAGTCGAAGAGCGATAGTGACAATGTCGACATGGCCGACAACGACTCGGACGTCGAAGTCATCGAGGCGGATGCGAGCCACGCTGCATTGCACAAACGTGCTCGTGCAGCTGCAGCGACGAATGGTGCGAGTACCGGCATGGACGACGATGACGATGACGAAGTCGAAATCGTCGACGTGAAGCGGCCAAAGGCGTAGGAGATGATGATGCACGTGCTGGTAATCGCTGAGAGGGATCGCAGCAGGTCGTGCGCTGGGTGCGACGGATATATCGAGACAGTAGCTGCACGTGGGGCTTTGTTCGGCCTTTGTAGTGCGTCTGTTGTAGGGCGATGGTGATGGCATGTGTTCATTTGCACTCGGTGCTCCGTCCACTCGATCGTTTGTGTTCTACCCATTGCTCTTCCTACTCTTCACTCGATTCGCACCACTACGCCCACTCAATGACCGCTGCCGAGCCCCATCGTCACTGTTGCCATTGCTGCTGCGCTGCGCCAGCAAGCACTGCCGCCTCGTGAATCCATGAGTCGCTGCCCCTCGTCACATGTATCTACCGCCCACCAACGACGACTCGCAAGTCTCGAGTCGCCACAAAATATCATTATGAGCAAAATTGTGGTGATGGATCGGGATGTGGTAGTTGGCAGCGCAGATACGACGAGCGCAGCAGCTATGGACCTCCTCCTCGTGCAAAGCAAACGCGACGACGCTGCTGTTGCTACAGCAGTTGCTACTCCTACAATCGCTGCTGACAGCGACGAGTGCGTACAGATGCGTCTACGCACAGGAAAAGCAGTCGCGAGCGACGGGAACGCGGCAGGACCTAGCAGCGAACACGCAGCAGTGCAGCTAGCAAACGGCGCGTCCGGCGCAGCTGACGCACTGACCGCAACGACAACAGTCGAGAGCAGTGACGACGGTGGCGCAGAAGAAAGCGCGCCCGCAGCCTCAACGCGGCGTAAGCGCAAACGGTGCAAGCGCCTCAACGCGCCGACCAGATGGTCCAAGCAGCAGCGGCGTCAGAGCGCGTGCTCGCCGCTGCAGGTGCCGCCACTTGAGTTGTTTGTAGACACCGATGACGCAGATGCAGACACACCCGAGTCACCGATCAACGGCGACTCTGCAGCGCTATACCCAACGTCGTCGTCGTCATCGGAGCCAACGTGGCACTGGCGCATGAGCGACGTGTACTACGACCCGCTCACACAGGAGAACATCGAGCAGCTCGTGCGTGTGCGCAAGCGCTGCGCAAACGTACTCGCTGCGAACGTCAGTGTTATCACGCGCGTGCCGCTCGACGGTGCGCTCAAGGCTGCAATGCTGAACGATGCCGATGACGCTAAGAGCGCGCACGTGCAGCTGCTGCGGCGCGGCCGGCGGTACCGCGACGTCTGGGACGAACTGGACTTTCTCGCAGCGCAGCGCAAGCGCGACGCGCTGTCGCTCGACGCGCATAGCGTCGCGTTCAGCGATCAGGACGTGCTCGTGTCGCACGGCGACCTTGTACACGGCTACGACGACAAGCTCTTTGAGCAGTACGTCACGCAACTAACAGCCGCTGCTGCTGCTGCTGCAGATCCGACGCACGTGTCGACCGATGCATCGCCTGCGACGACCGACAGTAGTAACAATGACAGCAGCAGCGCGAAGCGCAAGTCAAAGCAGAAGCTTGCGAGTGCTGCATCGAATGTCCTGCCTGCGCCGCCAGTGCACGAGTGCCACCCCGCAAGCTGGGGCCGATGGGTCATGAAGAAGCGCACGGTGCGTCGCAGCGCTCTTTCGCTCTCTCGCTCTCTATACGCAACAGCGACGACGGACGCGCTGCTGACTGACTGCATGACGACTGTTCTGCTGCAGTTGCGCTTTGACGTCGTCCACCCAGCGTCACTGAACCGCAAGACTGCGCCGCGTCGCTGGCAAGAAGAAGTGGAAGCAGCACAAGCACAACACAAGCACGAGCAACCGACTGCTGACGACGACGCCACAACCGACACGACGACACACTTGAACAACGACAGCGCTGACGTCGCGCAGCACTCGACATTTGGCGCAGCAGTCGAGGACGACGAGGTTTCGCAGGCGATTGCAACGTCGCTCACAGAGCTCGTCATGCTGGCAGCGCACAACTGGCAGCACGCACAGACGCTCTGCGAACGCGCATCGATGGCTGCGATGTGCGCGCCAGTGCTGCAGCGCGAGCACGAGTTAGCGACGCGCATTGAAGCGCTGTACCAGCGACTGCAGCCGCCACCGCCACGCGAGAGTACAGGCGAACCAAACAGCGTCTCGACGCTCGATGTGGAGCATGCGCCGCTGTTCCACAGTCGTCGCACGCACCTCGTTGCGCACACCACCAAGCGCTGCCGCAATAGTGACGAAGCGCAAAGCGTCGCAGCGTCGGTTGAGTACGCGCTGATGCTTGCAGTTGGCGACGAAGTCGATGTGCTTGACCGCAACGGCTGCTGGAGCGACGGCGTCGTCGTCGACGTGTTTCGCGAGTCGCAGCGCAGTCTCAAGTTTGTGCGACTGCAGCTCCCGCTCTGGGACGCAAGCACTGCCGAGTGGGTCGCTGTGACCGAGGGCCGCATCCTCCCGCGCGGCGTCGCAGACGGCAAAGTCGCGTTCGTCGCGACGCGCGGCAAGCAGTCGAAACGAATCGCGTTCACGCGCGCAGTCGCCGACACGCTCGAGAAGACGTTTACAGCGCGCCATGTCCAGCAGCACGCAGCAGCAACAGAGCGGCAGCGCGCCGCTGCGTGCGCACAGCAGCAGACAGAGGATGCGCAGCAGAAAAAGCGAGGCAAGCGCGCGCTGTGAATGCACGGATTAGCTAGCGCGCCGGTCGTTTGGAGGCGGCAGCGTTGTGTCGATTTGGCTGTTGATGTGCGAGTGTCAATGCGCTGGACCTGCGAGTGCTCGGCACAGCGACAGCTTTTCCCGATCAAGTTGGTCGAACGTTAATCCCATTTGGACAAATGGATACAGCTTTCGTTTTGACTGTAACAATTCCAGTTCAAGTCGTGACAGATGTAACGGCATGCGACAAATTGGACAACAAATTGCTGTACTGAGGTGCGACCTTATGCTGGTAATTACGTATGCTCCCACAATTATACAGCTACCTCCGGTATTTACGACACAAATGTACAGAATAAATGCTGCATTTGACCAGATAGCTATAAATTCTGTGAAAACCAATCAAAATGGACGAACTAAGAACACGATTTATTGATGTATCGTCGCCCGCTGCGCAGTCGCCGTAGATATGTCGCGCGCTGGGTGTTCATCCATCGCACTCGATGTGTGTACGTTGCGAACCGTTTTCCGTTAAATACGATTATAGTGGTCTTTATTTTGGTTACTCGCGAACATGTGCACCACGGCTTATTCCCGATATTCATTTTGTGTTGAATGTGCAAATCCATTGTTGCACACTGTGAATGTTATAAATTGATATGTGCCGATTAAGTAGCAAATTGATACACCATAATGGGCTACGAGAATCCTGTGTACATGCGGATGCTTGCGTGCGACCTGAGCGAGCTGCGCGCACGCTTCGATGCGCGGCTGCAGCAATTCCAACTGCTCCGCGGCGCACTGACGTTTTCCCACGTGCGCGTGCTCGGCGTGTGCACGAATATCGTTCGCTCCGAGCAAACGTGCGAGCTGGAGCTGGGTGAGCCGTGTGCGCGTCGCACGACGTGCTGATCGCGAATGGTGGGTGGACGACGAGGTTACTAAGCGCTTGCATGCGTGTACATATGAGCAGACGACGGCACGGACGTCGTGCAAGTGCGGATCGACCCGTCCAAGCTGCTGAGCGACCCGACAGAGCTGCGCGTGGGCGAGCTGGTACGTGCAATCTGCTTCCGCATGCGTTCATCTGTGACGGCAAACACACCCATACCCATGCACGCACCCCACCCACGTCCACACACTCACGTGCTGACTGTGCTGCAGATCGACTGTCTCGGTGTGCTCGCGGAGACACCTGCGCAGAGCAGCAAGGCGGCGCAGCGCTGGGTCGTAGCGTCACAGTGAGTGGTGTGCAGACGTAGTGGATGCTACTGCTGCTGCGTCATTCATACTGACCATGTGTATGTGTGTGTGTATGAATGCGCGCAGAGTGACGCTCGTACAAGACCACAACACAGAGAGTCTGCGCATGCTTGAGATCCTCCAGCTGTAGGCGCGAGTGCTGTCTACGAGACACTTGCCTGCGTGTGTGAAGTGACTGGCTGACGGACTGACTGACTGGCTGACTGGACTTGTACATGCGCAACGTTGCGCTGGCGTAGACACCGGAGCACCACAGCCGCACATCCGCATCGACCGACTGCAGTGCTGCCGCTGCTGCCGATTCCAACTGCGCCTGCTGCTGCGGTCAAGCGCAAGCGCGCGGCGCTGGCGCTAGGTGTCAAGACTGCGCAGTCGTCAACGACGCTGATCGAGAAGCCGCTGCAACAAGTATCAATGCAGCAGCCGCGAGTGGCGACAAACGCGCATAGCGCTGCCGCAGTGCCTGCGCGTGTATCGGCCGTGCCTGCTGCCGAGTACCGCTTCAACGTGTCCGAGACGGACCAGCAGCTCATTGCAAGCGGCGTCAAAACGCTCGAGATCAGGTACGACTGACACGGACATTGTCTACAGTGTAGGTAGCACCTCATACGATGGAGTGGTCCGTGCTGCTGCTGCTGCACTACAGACTCAACGTGCCGCCGTACGCGATCATCCGCGTGGACGACCGCATCGTGATCAACGGCCACACGACTGCGACCGTGAGCGCCGTGCGCAAGTACTCGCACTTGCGCGCCGTGCTGGCGACGGAGCCGCTCGACAAGCTGCTGCCAACGGCTGCGAGCGCAGCCGAGACGCTCAATGCAGCAGCAGCAGCTGAGCAGCGATTGCGCCAGTTCCTGAGCGCGACTGAGGAAGCGGCGCACGGCCTCGTGATCTTTGAGCTCCGCGTAGCGTCGCGAGCGCCACCTGCTGGTGCTGCTGCCGTAGTACCGCAGCAGTCGTTGCAGGACTGGAGCAGTACGTTGATACGTCGATGTGTTGTGTATGTGCTAGTGAGTGTGAGGCCATGGGCCATCAGATTCGAATGACTCACCACGCTACTACTGATGCTGCTGCTGCTCTCGACCCAGAACGTCTGTACGAGCAGCTCGAGAAAAACCGCAAGTTTGGCTGTTCGCTCGGCGACCTCCAGTTCGCGTTCCCTGCGCTGCCAGTCGCGCAGCTCCAGGATATGCTCACCGACGTACGTTGCTCTCAGCTATGTATGTGTGTGCAGTGCACGATCGACTGTGCTTGTGACAAGTGACTGACAACCGCCCCACACACACACACTGCGCAGCTCCAGCTCGAGGGCGTCGTGTACGCCGTGCAAGATAAATACCTCCTGCTGTGATTTCGCACTACTGCTACTGCCTACGCACGCTGTCTGTCTATCTGTCTGTCTGGACCCATACAACTACACGTGACAGTCCACACAGTCACTCAGCTAGATCGGAAGCCGATTGCGGAGCCACGGGTGCTGCGCCGCGGTGGCGAGTGTCATGCGCGCCTCGGGCTCGAACTGGAGCAGCGCACCGATGAAGCTCTTGGCCGCAGGCGACACGGTCGGCGTGTCCGGAAACGTGTAGTCGACCATCTCGATGCGCTTGTACATCTCCATCTGGTTCTCGCAGTTGAACGGCGGCGCGCCGACGAGCAGTTCGTACGTGAGCACGCCGAGGCTCCACGCGTCGGTCGCAAAGCTGTGCGCGCGGCCGAGCAGCATCTCGGGGCTCAGGTACTCGGGCGTGCCGCAGACCGTACGTCGCTTGTCTTTCGGCTTGGGTGCGTGCACGGACCAGCCAAAGTCCGCGAGCTTGACGGTCTGGTTCGCCCCGAGCAGCAGGTTCTCGGGCTGCGAGTCGCACATCGACAGACAGACACAAACAGCTGCGTCAATGCATGACGACGACGCGCAGAGGCCACACTCACACAGATAGACACACAGGCTGACACGCACTTTGATGTCGCGATGGATCACGTTGCAGTCGTGGCAGTACCGCAACGCATCAACGACCTGCGCGACGTAGTGTGCAGCTGTCGGTTCACTAAAGTGCGTCTGCTTCGTCAGCTGCTTGTACAGCTCGCCGTGTGTCGCATACTCGAGCACGAGGTAGACGCACGAGTCGTCGTAGAAGTGGCCGTAGAGCCGGATGATGTTCGGGTGGTCGAGCCGCAGATGGATCTCGACCTCGCGCTTCAGATTTTGGATGCCGCCCTCGTGGATGAGTGGCGACTTGAACAGCACCTGTCGACGCACACTCGCCATGTCAGCAGAAGCTGTATCCACATATGCACACACATGTATACACATGTATACACACATGTATACACGCACGTACGCACCTTGAGCGCGACAGTGACGTTCGAGTGTCGCTCCTTCGCGAGGTACACGTTCCCAAACTTGCCCTTCCCGAGGCTCTTTGTGACCACAAAGTCCTCCATCTCAAAGTTCCGGCGCTCCTCGAGCCGCTCGCTCAGCGACCGCAGCGGTCGCGCTGCGTCGTCGAGCGACTTGCGGTTCGACAACGATGTCTTGAACGTCCGGCCAACCAACGGGAGTGTCGCGTTCAGTGCTGTCGGCGCGCTCGAGCGCACGGCAACGCGCTGCGGCGCGCCGATCCGCGGCTCGCTCTGCGCCGGCAGCGTCTCGGATCGACTACGTTCTGTGCTGCTGCTACTGTTTCTGGACTCGAGCGCACCAACAGCGTCCGTCTGCTCGCGCGCAGCGTCGCCGGCCTCCTCTTCGACGATTGTCGCCGATCTTCTGAGGACGCGCAGCGGACCAAACGACAGCGTCTTGCGCGGCGGCGGCTGTTCGGACGAGGCGTCTTCGCTGATTGCACGCAGCGCGCTCGTCGCCGCCGACGTCGTGAGTTCCGACTCGCTGACAGCAGAGCTGAACGCGTCAACTGTTATGCTTGTTGCCATCGCCATTTCGTTGTCAGAGCTTTTCAGCAGCGCTGATGCGACAACCGTGGCATCTGCAACGCGCAGCTGCACAAACGCAGCTTTCTCCTCTTCGTCCGGCGTGTCAAACCCGCCGTCCGAGTCAGCAGCACTTGCAGCAGATCGACGCGCACGCGCCTCAGTTTGCTGCAGCATAAGTCGCGTTGGTGTCACGACGCGCTGTGCACCGCCTGCGAGCGACGAGATGAACGGACTCGGCGAGATGTAGCTCTTGCGCCGCTTCTTGGTCTTCTTGTCGCCGCTCGAGCCGCTTTCGCCACTACTCAACTCGTGCTGCACCGGCACTGCTTCTAGCTCGACTGCTCCATCGCTGCGGTCGAGCGTCGGCTGCTTCTGCGGCGTCACGAGGTCACTTGCCAACACAACAGTCGGCACCTCCGCAACCACAACATTCGCAGTTGCTGCAGTGGCAACCGTAGAGCTAACCGTGGCAGCAGTCACGACGGCAGCTGTAGCAGCCGTTGTAGTGTCCTCGGCCGAGAAAGACGTCACTGACGAGCTCTCCTCGGCCGACGCTGACGCCGAAGCTGACTCTACCGAGCTCGTTCGTGACCGCACTCGCGCTGTCGATGCGCTACTCGACACACTCGATGGACCTGCTCGTCTCATGCGCAGTGCAGTGTCTCTATATCACCACGAATACACGAGAGGAGACGAAAACAAGTAGCAGACACACCATATACGCAAGCAAAGCAGTGAGCACCAACGAACCACGTCGTGCTCGACACCGCGAAAACGTCTCCAAGAAGCGCTCAACGCGTGACAAACCTGCGCGCAGCAGGCCCCGTCGTTACATCGGTTGTCTGGCTGGCTATCCGACGGGACGCTGCCGTCGCCTTGTTCTTCAGCCGCTCGCGACGCCACTGCTCGAGCTGCGCGCGACGACTATCGCCGCTCTCCGCCATGCTCGTTGTTGCTTTCGCTTGCTTGGGCGACTGCGCTGGTGACGAATCAGGACAGCGCAATAGTGCGCTAGACGAATCACAGTCAAACAAGTAAGATTGCCCAAACCCTTGTAGATATATATTCGGTCGAAGGATACAAATAAAAAACAGTGTGATGATTGGTTGTTCGTTGATAACTGTTATCAAATATCCAAAACCTATGTGGCATTTTATGTCATATGTGGCATACAGAAAATGGACACAATGCTCAAAAATGATTCTAAATGCACGAATGGCCATGCATCAAACACGATTCTACACATCAATACGATACAAAATGGTTTTGCGAGTTGTACGATATATATTCCAATTGTTTTGCTTTTACAAATCACGAGTCACGAGTCACAGAATACAAACAAGTTTGAATCGGATTTCGTATATAGGAAACGTGACGTTGATGATTGGTTTAACACTTCACGCTCTGCGACGTCGACAAGAGTGTTGCAATCGTGTTGCAAATGCAGAACTGGTACGAATTGCCAACACTGTCGAAGCGACCAAGTCAACGCACATACAACTCGATCGGCTGGCTCGCTCATGAGTAATCGCCAACGGACTATTTGGCTTTCCATACCTGCAACACTCTCGACGCCATCCAGACGCGCTCACAGACGCGCGCGACTCGCAGCATCACCGCTGTCGCG
Organism: Globisporangium echinulatum; assembly: GCA_023336405.1. Classification (NCBI taxonomy): domain Eukaryota; phylum Oomycota; class Peronosporomycetes; order Pythiales; family Pythiaceae; genus Globisporangium; species Globisporangium echinulatum. The sequence goes on along the minus strand of JAADWX010000079.1, from coordinate 9,276 downwards.
TGCGATCTCGGCGCGGATCGGCAGCAGCAGCTCGTGCAGCGCGACCTTGTCCGAGCCGCGGTTCACCGGGTCGTGCTGCGCCGACGCGTACAGCGCCTCGTACGGTGCGCCGTCGTAGCGCCCGAGCGTCGTGTTGAGCGCGTGGTCGGAGAAGTTGAAGCCGTCCACGAGCGTCACGGCGTGCGGTCGGACCTGCAGCAGCAACGCCTCGACGTTTGCGCGGATCACGGCGAGCTCACGCGGCGCGACGCTGCCGCTCTCCATGAACTCGCCTGCGTCCGTCTCGAGCTGCGTGAGCGCAAACAGGTGGCTCAGCACCCGCAGCGCGTCGAGCAGCGCCGGTGACACTTCGCGTTCGCGGCTCACACTCGCACGCGACGCCACAGCGTCTGCAAATCCGCTCACGAGCAGCAGACGGCTGTACGCCATCGACAGTCGGTAGCAGTCCACCGAGTGGTTCTGGATCCCTGCGACGGCCGACGCGCTGCTTGCGACGCGCTGCTCCAGTGCACGCAGCTGGTGCAAAAACCGCTGCTGGAACGCGCTCACGTACGTTGCGGGCTCGAGCCACTGCTGCGCCGTGCGCACAGGCGGCTGCATTGTCGATGTATGCGCGTGATCGATGTCTGCGATGAACTTCATCGAGCCGGGCAGCGGACTGCCGGCGCGGAACGCCGCGAGCACCTTGAGCAGCGTGCGCGCCGTCTGGCGAGCGCGACACACATGTGGTCGCGAGTCAGTGAAGTGCTGTAGTCACGCAATGTGCCAGTCGGTCAAGCAAGAGCGATGCGACTCGAACGCACCTGCAGCGACAGCACGTAGTTCTCGCCCTCGGCTGTCACGGTCTGGACATTGTCGCCGAGCAGAATCTGTGGCAAGCGGCAGCAGAGAGTGGTGCGTTAGATGAGCGAGTGAGGATGAGAGCATGACGGCATCGACGCAATGTCGCTGGTCTGCGTGTGCGTCATGGTTCACAGCGTACCGGCAAGCCTGTGGATCGCATGGCACACGAGCGAGCTGCGTTAGTATGTGGAGCATACGCCAAGCAGTTCATGAGCCGCGAGCAAGGCGCGAGGTGTGTACGCACCACTCGAGAGCAGGTAGCCATGACCGCCACATGCCTATGAGCAACAAACGCAAGCGACAGTGTCAGTGCGTCACTACGACAACAAATCACGAAACCACCACCACCACCAGCAGCAGTAGCAGCAGCGCCGTGTCTCACCCGTCGCGCAGTCTCGATGCCAGCGCATCCAATGTCGGACGCGAGCACCTTCAAGCCGCAGCTCATGGCATGGCCGACGTTGAGCATCGCGACGTTGCCTGCGTAGATTTGCTTCGAGAGCTCGTTCGTGAACGTGTCGATTTGGTTGCCTGCGTGTTTCACAGCGATAGCAGCAGCAACAGCAGCAGCCAAAGCGTTCCGAAGCAGCCGACGACATCATCACGATTCCGTAAGTTTGATGCTCGTCTGTTTGCCACGACGATGCTTTCACCATGTGCGTAAACACACAAACACACACAGACACACTGACGCAATGCCATACACACGCACCTGTGAACGTGATTGCGTACGCAGCTGCGAGTATCGGAAACAGCCGGTACTGCTGCGTCTGGTAGTCGAGCACCTTGAGCTCGCCGCTGCTTTTGGGGTTGTTGGCGTCGTAGCCCTGTTCACGCACCGCCGAATATCGGATCGCGATCGTTGACGCCTTGCCGAGGCACATGGCGTTCATGCGCACAAAGCCCATGCGCGTCTGAAGCATCGTGTAGTACATGAGCTCCTGCGGCACATCCTTGTTCTTCGAGTACTTGCCCTGACGATCGACTGCGGCCAAGCGCATCGCCATCTGGTCGCGCGGGATGCGCACGCGGTCGAACTTGCAGTAGCCGTTGTCAACGTTGTTGAAGCCGATCTTGGGACCGATGTCGCCCATCGTACAGCCTGGACGCGGCTCGTGCGTCTCGAGGTCGCGCAGCTGCACCATGAAGTTGTGCACACCGTAGTCCTTACCATGGAGGATCAGTCGCGCGTACACGACGCCAAAGTTCGCCGTGCGTGCGAGCGCGCCGGGCCACCATTTGATCGAGCTGAGTGTCGGCGAGTGGATCTCAAACTCGTCGGTCTCAGGGACGAACGTCGCCGTGGTCTCGAGGCCGCGCACGTTCGAGCCGTGACCGAGCTCTGTCTGCGCGTAGCAACCGATCATCTTCCACTGCTTCGCCAGCTCCATCCACTGCGCTTGTTGCGCTTCAGTGAACAGAAGACCGAGGTTCTTGATGAACATGAGCGTGTGCAGCGTCGTGGACGCCGCACAGCTCGTCATGCTCTGGAAGATCTTGCGCAGCAGCTCCGTGTCGTCCTCGCTCAGGTTGTTGCGTCGCGCGATGATCTCCACGCGACCCGACATGCGAATCGCACGCCGGTACTGCTCGCCGCGCGGCAGGTAGTTCATCTCTTCGTGGTTGAACGCCGGATCGGCCACGAGCAGTGCCTCGAACCGCTCGAGCTTCTCGACGTGCGCCTGGCCGCCGTGCAGCGCATACGCGATCTCGCGCGCCGACAGCGGGCTCTTGGCGCGCTCGGCATCTAGTGGGGAGGGCATTTTGCAGTGGAGTGAGGCGATCGGTCGATTGGTGCTGACACAGACAGGCAGTTGCAGCGGCTTGGCTTGATGGGCGGCGGCGAATGCACGAATGGAGCTCTTCGAGCACTTTGAGCACTTGAACCTCAACTTGTTTTGATATGACGTCGACTACGAAAGAACTTTACGGCCGCTGGTTTATCGAATTTACAAAAGTGACATAATAGAATTAGTATCAGATTGAAGTATCAATGTCGATACTTCGATACTCAAGACGACTCGCAGGTCAACCCGAGGACTATCATCACGAGTGCTCTATCACTTGCACAACATGCGCAAGCGCGTCGAGTGTTCACTTCGCGTGAATCCATAAAACTCGCTCAGCTGTACTCTATGTCTTCGTCAGTTGTCCGCTCGCGTGTCTTCTTTGACGACGCCTTTTTCATAAGCGATATACGCGGATACACTGGGTAGTTGTACGCAGCTGCGCTCGCGCTGTCGTCGGTATCGACGTCGTTGCCTGTTGCGCTGCACATAGCAATACCAGCACCAACTGACAAAGCTGTAGCTATTGGTGCAGTCATCGTTGTATCGCTTGCGACGCCAGCCAGATGTGGCAAGTACCGCGGATGCCCCATTTGCTGTTGTTGTTGCACGAGCAACTGTCTCGAAACTGGCCGTACCATCGCGAGCCCGATCCCGATCGCCGCACTTGATGCGAGTCCACTGCTCTCGTTGCTCTTCTTCTTGCTGCTGCTGTTCGTAGCACTTGTAGATAGTGTCGAGTACGACGGCTTTCGCATGTGCTTACTCGCTTTCTTCTTCTCGCGCTTGCGGCCGCTCACGACGCGTGTGCTCATCAACTCGTCGTCTCGTGATCCCGCTTTCTCGGTTGCGCGCCACGAACCTACGCTCGTGTCGTCTGTCAACGGGTCGGCAAACTTGCGCAGACTGCTGTCGCTGCTGCTCTTGTCGTCGTCGCGCGTCTTTCGCCCGCCACTCTTGCGCTTGTCCTTGTCCTTATCTTGGTCTCTGCCGAGCAGCAGCGCCGCACTCTTGTCGTCGTGTTTGCTTGATGCAACAGCTACGGACCGACTCGTCGTCGTTGTCCAGCACTTGTTGCGTGAGCTCTCGAGTCCGTCGGCCATGTTGCCACTTATTGCGTCGTCGTCAATTGCTACTGATGCTGCAGACGTCGCGCAGTGCTTGTCAGCTGTGAGATGCAATGGCAGTGGCTTGACCTCTTGCGCGTAGTACGCATGTGGAATGGCTTCAGAGCTGCTACTGGTACCGAGGAAGAGCTGCGCCAAGCCGTCAAAGTACGGGTGCTTCAAACACTCTTCGCTCGTGAACCGGTCCTCGGGATTTAGCTGGATCGTGCCTTCGAGGAAGCTGATGCCTTTCTTCGACAGCCTTCCGCTGAACTTGCGATGCAGCGTCTCGGGGTGCTTCATCTCCGGTACTTTCATGCCCGAGAAGCGCGGGTTCGCTGCAAAGAGCTCCATGTGGCGCTTCGGGAGCGACCCGAGCACGCGCTGGATCAAGTACAGCTGGTCGATCTCGCTCTCGCCTGGAAACACGGGCTGGCCGTCCAGGAGCTCGCCCATGATGCATCCGATCGCCCAGATGTCAACCGACTTGGTGTACTTGGTGTCGCCGAGCAGTAGCTCCGGCGCACGGTACCACCGCGTCGCGACGTACTCAGTCATGTCGTGCGCGAGTGTCGAGGTGCCTGCGAGCGAGCGCGCAAAGCCAAAGTCGCACAGCCGCAGCGAATGCTCGCCAGTCGACGCGCTCACGAGCAGGTTCTCGGGCTTGATGTCGCGGTGCACGACGTTGTTCGTGTGGCAGTAGTGGATCGCACAGCAGAGTTGGTAGATGTAGCGCCGCACGAGCTCGCTCTCGAGACCACTTGGTCGATCCTCGAGCACCTCGAGCAAGTTCTTCTCCATGTACTCAAACACGAGGTACAGCCGTCCCTTGCGTCGGAACGCCTCTTTGAGCGTCACGATGTTGTCGTGCTTGAGAAATCGGAGCATCTTGACCTCGCGCAGCGTCGTCTTGCGCACCATCGGGTCGTCGTCTTCGCTCTCCTTGAACTTCTTGATCGCGACGACCTCGCCCGTGTCCTTGTTGCGGCACTTGAGCACGACGCCGTACGCGCCTTCGCCGATCACACCGAGCACTTCGTATTTGTTCATTGCGAGCTATGCTGCTGCTGCTGCTGCTGCTGTTCAGCGCCTGCTACCAAACATCCAAAGTCAGAATATAACCGCCAACATGACCTCGAATTTCATAAGCCACTCAGCGAGCACGAACTGTCTGTGAAAGCCTCGAGCGCTGCTGCGGCTACGACCGAGACTGTCACAGCAACGAATACGTGGAAAGCTTCGACAATGCGCGCAGACTAGCGCTACCAAGCTGAGAAGATGGCTCGGATGTTGCATGTCGTGCACTTTAGGGTGTATGTAAACCAAGTCTACTGCGTACTTCAAAGTGCCACCTTTGTTGCGCAACAGCGCCAACTGCAGTGTGCAATCGAGCAGCACGGACGACAGACACGGCAGTCTGTTCGTAGCGTATGCACACGACCGATCGCTTCTCTTGCTAGTCCGAGCTCCTCGCGGCTTGCCCTTTGCTGCACAACTGCAATCACTTCAGCTCTGCCGGCTCGTCGCGGATCTTGCGCGGTCGTCCTCTCGGCCGCTTTGGCACTACAGGTGCAGATTCTCCGGCCGTTGCACGCACTTGCTGGCGTAGCTGCTCAAACAGCGCGTCGACCACCGGGTCCTCAGTTCCTTGCGTCGGCGTTGACGTCGAGTGTTTAGCAGCCTTGCGTCGCTCGACCGTCTCGGCTGCCTTGGCCTTGCGCTGCTGGCTCGCAGCCACCTTGCGCTTGTATGCCTCGTGTTTCTGCGCGAGCTCAGGGTTTTCTAGGCGCTGCTTCATGCGGTGCTGCTGCATCCACAGCGCCTGTTGCTGCCGCCGCCGCTCAAACTTGCGGCGCTTCTCCGGGTCCTGCATCTCGACAACGTGCTTCTCATGGCTCGAGAGCTTCGCAACTGCTCGCCCTGTCGGCCGCTCGAGTTCAGCGCTCAAAAGCTGCTGCATGGCGGCGGCCGACTGCTTGGCGCTCGCAGCATGTTCGAGCCGTGCGTGCTCGCGTATAAGCACGTCTTTAAGCGCCTCGACGCGCGCGAGCGCCTGCTCCTGCGTCTCGAGGTGGTTCAGCGCCACGCGCACGAGCTGGTCACTCGGCAAGCGGCTCTCGACCGTCACGTGGTACGTCGGGTGCCCCAGCAGCTCGTGTGGCCGCACACCCACACGAACATGCGGCGCCGGCAGGTTCCGTGCAGCCGGTGCAACTCCGCGACGCGTCGATCGCGTGCGCCGGTCGCTCGCTGTTGCTTTCGCCTTTGCAGCGGCTGCAGCTGCATGCTGCCGCTGCTCCGCTGCACTGCTGCGCTCGTTCTGCAGCGCGCGAATATGCTGCTCGACCGTCTCGTGGATCCACTGCAGGACCTCAGCTGCGTCAGGCGCAGCCGCCTGTACTTCGTCGAGTCGCGCAACGATAGCGAGCTCGTCGTAGATCGCAGACGCAACTGCTGCGCTGTGTTGCTCGTCAGGCAGTTCGTCCAATGGCCGCGCCGACTGCAATCGACACGCGCGCGACCAGTCAAAGCCCTGAAGCAAGTGCGTCGCAAACTCCTGGACGCCCGCTCGCGTCAGTTCGCCACTCGCGTGCGCGTCGTGTTCTTCGGCGTCGACCAAGTCAGCGACGAGCTGCGCCGCGTACTCCTCGACGACAATCGCGGCTGCGATCGCTGCCGAGTCATCGAATGTGCCGACCATCTCACTCGCGCTTGCGACTTTGATGCTTACTGCATGCACGAGGTAGTCGACGAGCGCCTAGCAAGTACGAACACAAACAACAGCACAGGCACACACATCCACACACATGTACATGTCAGAGCAGCGGCAGTCGCAGCACGCGACGCAAGAACAGGCAGGCAGACAGTCGACGCACATCGGACGGCATCGCGCGCTCTCGGGCTGTATCGTCGTCAAGAGGCACACAGAGCACGACACCAGCAGCAGCTAGTTGTGAGGCACTCGAGTCGAACGGAGCGCAGTGATCGCCAACGCAGTGGACATACCTTTCGCGTACAGCGCGTTGCTCAGTCCGCGCTCGAGCTGCTCGGGCGTCACGATGTCGGGGAGCTACGACGCAGACACAGACACACACGCGAAGACATCAGTGTGCTGGTCGGACAGTAACCGACAAAACGCAGTGAGTAGTGCACTACGACGCACCGCATCACGGGTTGTGATCTTGCTGGCGATCACAGGCGCAACGCGGCTCACAGTAAACGGCCGCTCGTGCTGCTCGCGCGGCTCGATCGATTCGAGAAACGACGTGCCGTCGCGCAAGTACAGCTGCCGGTACGGCGGCGTGTACGTATCCGCAGGGAACATGCGCTTCACGAGCGGACGGTGGAGTACGCTCTGTACGCTGTCGATCTCGCGTGTACTGTCGACAACACCGTCGTCTGGGTCGTCATCCTCGCACAGCGACGTGCTGATCTTCTTTGCGAACCGGTCCTCGATCGACGGTACACCAATCGCGCGGCGCAGACGGCGGATCCGCATCGAGCGCTCAGTGCGTTCGCTACACGTGTTTGGGATCACGTCGGCCGACACGCTAAAGCATTGGCACTGCTGCTGCGCACGGCGTTGGTCATCGTGACCAGCATTGCTTCTGGTCGCGACCGCATCGCCTGCTGTCTTGGTCTGCTGGGAATCGTTGCGTCGTGCTTCTGCCGCTAGCGCGTGCGTACGAAGTCGCTGCTTCTCATGTTGCTCGCAGCGGCAGTGACTATAGCCCTCGGTGCGTCGGCAGCCGTAGCACAACTCGCAGCGCGCAGTCGGGGTCACCAGCAGGCAGTTGCACGCGCGCGACTCGAGACACAGTGCGCGGTGGCGCACGCGGTCGCCGCACGAGCAGTGCTTCTCGAGGCACTTGCGGCAGCGGTGGCACGTCTCGCCGAGTGCGCAGCCACACTGCCGCTTCTTGCGCTTCAGAGGTCGTCGCGCCCGCTCAGCCTCGGCGCTCAGGAACGAGCGTGTGATCGCTTCTGCTGCCGTCACGAGCGCGTGATTGTCCACACTGCTTTCGTTTTTGACGCGCATAGCACTCACAGCGATGTTGCTGTCATCAGTGTGTATCGTCGGCGTCTCGATTGTCGTCAACGCCTCCTCGTTCGTGGTCGAGGTCGTTGCCATTGCGATGCGTTCGTGACCAGTGCCGTTTTGGTGTCACAAATGCAGGTGCTCTGACGTGTTGGTTTGTGTGGCGATACGCTGCTTTACGTTGTTGTACATTAACACGAGTTGCTTTATGTGGTGATTTTATATGTACTATTTTCATATTGTTATTGTTGCGCTTCTTTCGAATGCTGATTGTTTTCGTCAAATCATCGACTGAAAATCTAATTCTTGCAGGTCGCCTGTCTGTATGTAAAATTCATACAGGGAGCTTGTCCGAGCACCGCCACATTCGCGAACAATTCGACAAAGGGCAAACAGATCGAAGCGACATGGAGCATGTGAAGCGTGGGAAGCTGAAACTCAAGGGCGGCGCGTCGCTCAAGGTCGCAAGCAGCACGGAGCGCAAGAAGAAGAAGAAGAGCAAGCACAAGAAGCACACGCGCGACAGCGGCGACGAGCAGCGTGACGATGACAGCGCGCACACTGAGCGCGAGGAGATCATTGTGAATGACATGACACCTGCGCAGCGACGCCACGAGGAGCACCGAAAGAAGCGGGTGCGTAGCTCTGCACGCAGGAGCGCGATGTGTGATATCATTGCTGCTTCTGCCATACTGACGCTCCATCGATACTGTGCAGGAGCAAGCCGAGATCGAAAAAGCTGCTGGCAAGACGTACCGCGAGCGCGTCGAGGAGCTCAACCAGTACCTCGGCAGCCTCACTGAGCACCACGACATTCCTCGCGTACGTGCTGCTGCTGACACGTGTCTTAACCTGCCTATGCGCAGCAGACTGACGCACTCACTCCACTCGAACGCTTCGTTGTCTGTGGTTGTTCTTCCAGGTCTCGGCGGCAGGCAACGGCTAAGCAGCAGCAGCTACATTACGCTTTCTCGCTCCTCCATCCATTATGCATACATCACTACTTCGCTTCCATCTATCTGCACGTACATCTGTGCGGCGACATACATTGACTCAGCAACACTGACGCACGGGGCGAGCTATTGCTTAGCACAATATATGCAGCTACTGACCACACAGTCTGTGCTATACGACGACATGGATGCTCCGTGTCTACCTCACTCACTCGCTATGCGTCGTCTTCGGCGTCTTCGGGTAGCGCCTGGTACCGCAGACACTGCGCGTTCTCCGCCCAGTTGCGCCGACGCTTGTCGCCGCACGACAGGTACAGCTCGCAGATGTGCGTGGTCGAGCTGTGGCACTTCATCGGCGACTTCTCCTTGCACCGCAGCTCCTGCACCATGCCGCCGAGCTCATCGACGCGCGGCACGATGTCCTTGCGTGGCTTGAACGTGAGCACGTAGTCGCGCACGTCGTTCGAGTCGACGCCGAAGCGGCCGCGCGAGTAGAGCAGACCGGGTCCCGAGAACGACACTGCGCGCGTCTGGGTCTTGGCGCCGAC
>JAADWX010000078.1:0-50169 GCA_023336405.1 Globisporangium echinulatum | reverse complement strand
GTTGTGCCTGTGCTGATCCGGAACCTCAAGACTGCGCTCGTGGGCAAGAAGCTGTAAACAACAACGTGCATCTGAGTGAGTGAAAGCGCAAGTAGCTGAGTTGTTCAACGAGCGCAGAAGCGTCCATGTTGCATCATCCAAGACAATGGTTAGTAGCGGCAGTAACACTAGCACTGTTTGACATGGTAGCGGTTGGTATACTCGCTTCTGTGTTTTGCTACCCCGAGTACCACGAGTTTGTTGTCGGTCGTTACATCCGCGTGTTGCCACGGAGCTCTTGCCTACTGATGGTATCATCCAACGATAGTCGCAGTTTGTTGGAGTGCGCGACACATGGCCACCTATCTGCACGCAACCAGTCATCTATCATCTGTCCACCTCGATGTCGTCCTCTTCCAAAATCGATGTCAACGCTGTTGCAGCGAAATCCGTATCTGGAATTTGACTTTTTGAAAACGTGACATTTGCGTTGCAGCAGCTCCCTCAATTTCCGCACTACCGAGTTGTTTACCGAGGTTGCGAACAACGGCAAAGGCAACAGCGTCTCAACGTCAACTACATGACTGCCGCAAAACTCGACATCGCCGCGCCCGCGACAACTGCGCGCACAGCGTCTGTCTCGACACCGACCTCGATGGCGACGCTGTACGCACGCAAACGCCGCGCGCGCTTTGGCGAGGTGCCCCTGAGCACCGGCGAGGTCGAGTACCTGAGCCGCAAGGACGAGGCGGCGCGGCGCCAGCAGCGACTGCTCGAAGTGCGCAACCATGAGAAGCGCATCGCGCAGCTCGTGACGCAGCGCTACCGCGACAACTTGCGGCGTCTGCACGCACACAAGCTGCAAAGCGCACAGCAAATGCACATGCAACAACAGGACGCTACACTCGGCGCGCTGCACGCCAAGTACCGCGACTCGCTACAGAACGCTGGCAGCGCACAGCGCCAAGCGCGTGCGATGCTCGCTGAGCTCGCTGAAGCTGCGCTCACAGAGCAGGCCAAGTGGACATACAATGATGCGCACGTCACGAAAGCGCGGTCGAGCGAAGCTGCACGACTGCATGACGACGAACGCGCTGCTGCGACGGCAAAGCAGCGCGACGTCGCCCTCAACCTCCAGCGGCTCAAAGAGGCGAGCGCGACGCAGCGCGCGCAGGCAAGCATCCGCGCGCGGCGCGAGCACGAAAAGTTGCTCGCACTCGCACAACGCCAGGCTGAAGCTGCCGAGTTCCGACGCCGTGCAGCCCCGCAGCACGAAGTCACGATGGCGCGACGCGGCCGCAACGACGTTGACGCGTACCAGTTCACACGGTCGCACTGCGCTGTCGCTGTTGATCCATCGACAACTACACAGCGCACACCAGAAGTCAAGGTCGTACGCCACAACCGCGCACATACAAGCGCTGACAAGAACGGCATTGCTGACGCTGCTGCGTACCGCGACGAAGTCGCTGCGCGGCGCGAGCGCGAACGCCAAGCGCATGAAGTCCATGCAGCGCGCGCGGAAGAGCGTGGCGAGTCGGCCCATGCGCGCATGCAGTCACAACACGACGGTGCGTGTGCGTTTGCGTGGCTCGCAGAGCGCGAAGCCGCGACGTATTGCGATGGCGATGCACTCGCATACGCACAGACCGTTCGACGGATGGGCGGCGATGGTGACGACGATGACGACGCAGAGGCCGAACGCGTGTTCCGGCGGCTGCTGGTGCTCGACAACGACGATGGCAATGGCGCTTTTGAGCTGTCGACGCGGACGCAGGACGAGCGCGCAGCAATCGACCGCGTAGTACTGAGTCCACTGCATCGCCGCTGTGACTCGATCAACCCTGCAGACGACGACAGTGACGACGCTCTATACAGCACGAGCTGCGATGATGGCGACAGCAGTCGCGACGATGCGAGTGTCGAATCGAGCCGGCACTCGCCGCTGGGACTCGCAGCATCCGTTGCTGCTGCAACAGCGCCGTCGAGTCTGCACGTATCGAAACGCACAGTGCTCGAACCAGCATCGAGGCGCAACGACAGCAACAGGAGCGCTAGCGAATCGCCGCCACTAGCGTCCGACGCGCTGAAGCGACTTGGTGTCGGCGCTGACGAACGACACAACAGCGCGCATGGTCATGCGCAACGCAGCACTGACGACCTGGCGATGAACCGCGAGCTAGCAACTGCCAAGCCAGACGACGACGTCACTCGTGTGTCGGTTGTGACGCGCCCGCAGCAGCAGGAGCCGGACCTAAAGCCACGACCCAGCAACGCAGGCACCGACTATCGGCGACGCTCGATTGACTCGGTGCTCTCTGGTGCGTTTGGCGACGACGAGCACGAGCCGCTTGCTGAGCTGCAGCAGCGCCGCGAGTCGCTCGACGCGCTCGAGAGTCGACTCCAGGACGTCCTGAACCTCCGACGGCGACACCAGCAGCAGCAGCAGCAATCACAGCCACTGCAGCACCGTGTGGACAGTGCCGACCCAGTAGCGGCGCGGGCTACTGCCCAAGCGAACCGCCAACCGCTGGTTTCGACTGCTGCCCAGCTGGACTCGGAGCCGCAGAGGATTGCGTGGCGCGACAGCGACGACGACGATCGCGACGACAGCGTGCAGAGCAGCACCGACCTCTCGGAGCCGCGCGCTGCACGCACTGACTCGAATCATAAACAGCAGCAACAACAACAACAGCAACAACAACAGCAGGCTCGCGAGCGCCGCGACGTCGTCGACACGCAACACGAGCTGCTCGCGCACAACGTCCCGCAGTCGCTCGAAGCGTCTGCAATCAGCAGCAGCAGTAGCAACAACAGCGATCGTTCGGTCTCGAGTCGAGCGTCTCGCTCGCGTTCACAGCGCAGCGCCACACGCGCAGCGAGCGTCAGGAGCAGTGGCAGTGCGAGCCAGAGCTCGAGGCGCGTGCGCGAGCGGATCGACGACCGCGAGTCGATCGCGTTTAGCAGTAGCAGCAGTGGCAGTAGCAGCAGTGGCGTTGCTGAGCAGACAGCACGCAGGTTCGAGCCAAGCAGCCGTGACACTGAGCGCGCGACTCACGAGCACACGCGCGTCTCGGCGCGTACGAGCCCGCGCGACAGCGCCAGCAGCAGCAGTGATAGCATTAGCAACAGACGCGACCACAACGACGAGCCTGCAAACACCGTGCCGCTACCTGGGCGTCCGAGTCGTCGCGAGTCTGAACAGCAGCAGCAGGCGTCCCTGCGCGCAGTCGACAGAGCTGAGCTCGTAGATGCAATGGAGCGTGTCAGCGCTCGCGACTCGATGACGCCAAGTGCGTTGGCGCCGTCATCATTAGCATCGCCAATGCCACAAGGCGAAGCGACTCGCGCGAGAGCGACTGACTTGCAGCAACGCACGAGCAGCGGCGGCATCCTCGACTTGCGCGACCACGCAGCGGCTCGACGCGACAGCTTTGACGCGTCAGTGCAAAGTGACGCGAGCATGCGAGCCGATGGCGACGTGCTCGCACGGCCGCGGAGTCGGCGTGACAGCAACAGCAGAAACAGCAGCGTCGAGAGCAGCGAGTACGAACGATCCAATAGTGCTGCGCACGACCGCACATCACAGACTCGAGCCGTCATGAACGACTCTGCAGGTGACTCGGATTCGCGTCGCTATCGAACACGCGACAGCGACAGTAGCCGTGACGCTTTGAAGTCTCGAGACGCCAGATCGTCGAGGGCGTCAGCAGCGTCGATAGCATCATCGAGCTCGAGCAGCAACTTGCTCGCGCACTCGGCTTTACATGCTGAAAGTGACGCTGTTGCGCCCGCATCTGCTAACGACGACGACGACGACGACAATGATTCGTCCGTGTCGCGAGCGCACACGCATAAATTCAGCGACGACACAGCGTCTCGGACTGACGGTCGCGACATTCACGAGCGCCAAGCAGCAGCAGCTCACGACGATGGCGTTGATTGTCTAGAGTCGTTTGCGTCATTTGCAACGAGCCGGCGAAGCAGCCGCGAACGTTCGCAATCGCCGCCAGTGCGCGAGCCGACAGTCCAAGCGACCGACGTGAGTGCTCAACTGCAACAGCATGCAGCGAGCGAGCGCAGTGCGTCTTTACAGCTACTGGACGACGACTCGATCGAATCAATCGACGCTGATGACGTCGACAACGACAACGACCGCAACCGCTTGTACATGCAAAAGATCCACGCGCGGCTGCAGCACTTTGCCGGTCGTGACAGCGCAGCGTCGTCCGTTGCACAGTACTCGCTCCCGCTCTCCGACTCGATGAGCTCGATGAGCTCGATGAGCGTCGTCAACCATGCGGCGCGTAACGATGGCGACGACAGCTTTCTGCTTCGGCTCGTGCCAATGTTCCCAGACGCATCGTTCCCAGACGCTGTGCGCAACAGACGCGACGACAGCGCCAGCGAGTGCTCCGAGCCGCTCGACGTTCAGCTCGTGAACCCAGCGCTGAGCCGCATGTTTGAGAGCTCAGTAGCAGCGGATGGCGCGGCGATGCATTCGAGCGAGTGTGGCAGCAATCGTCGCGGTCAGACTGACAATCGGGAACAAGAGCACGATATGTACGACAGCCGGATCCACGAGCACCGACTCGACGAGCATGCGCACCAACTGACAGCATCGAGTGGCGAGCAGAACGGCGACGACGACGCTGATCCGATGCGATCGCGTATCGAGCAGTACTCGCTGCTCTCGGACAGCAGCAACGACTCGGGCGTCTCGAGCGTCGGGTTCTCGGCGCTGCTAAGTCTCACTGCTGGCATGGCCCTGCAACCTGCGCAGTCGACGTCGCGCAGTCGCGATGTCGACAGTACTGGCAACGCACGCGCGTCGCGCCGCAGTTCAGTCAACTCGACGACGTCGGCCGAGCACGAGCTTGAGCACCTCGCACGCATGCGCGCAGCTGTCGAGCGCTCGTTGCCGCTGCCGCTGCCCTTACCTGCAATGGCGCACGCTCCAGTCGACATGCGCATGCCGCCAGCGCCGCTGCACTGGGCAAACGCGTCGTCGTCGTCGTCGTCATCGCCGAGCAGGAGAGATGATGGCGATGGTGATGGTAGTGCGTCCGAGAGCGAGCAGCAGAGTGGACGTCCAGCTGCCGAGACTGCACCGAGTCGCGATGGACATGCGAGTGCTGGTGCTGATGCTCATTTGTCGGAGACGTCGAGGCCTGCGTCTCTTTCCGACGCTGCCGTATCGGCACTCGAGTCGGACGACGACTTGCTGTACGAGTCGTTTCGGCGCGAGCTGCTTGAGCGTTCGGCGCAGTTGCCGCCATTGCCGATTGGCGACCTCGACAGGAGTCGCCCACCGCAGCCACTCATCCTCGCACACAGCGAGTCGCTGAGCAGCCGCTCGAGTCGCGCATCGTCATCTCGCAGTCGCCAGCAAGTCGCTCGTAGCAATGGCGATCGCGACAACAGTGTCGACGACAACAGCAGCGAAGAGCACAAAGCGAACGAGTCGTCACTCGACAGCAGCAATAGCAATAGCATTACCAAACGAACCGACAGTGTCGGCGCGAGTGCATCGCTTGCCGACGCATTCCGGCAGCGTCATCCGCGCTTCCAGCAGCGCGTTGACGCGAACCGCGCCGAGCTGCGACGCAAGCGCGAGGCGCTCGAGTGCCAGCGCGAGCAGCAACAGACGAGCACCCACGAGCCAAACACGCGCGACCGCAATCGCAATGACGATGACAGCACTGCGTCACCTGCACTTGTGCCAGCGCAGCAGCAACTGCTCGAGCGCCTCGCAGTCGGCGAGCGCGCGCACGTGTCGCCGGTCGAGATGCACGCGCGCACGCGGCGATTGTACAACCAGCTGCCGGAAGTCGTTGCGCGCAAGCGACAGGACGAACTCGTGCGGCGGCGTCAGCAGCGACTCGCCGAGCTGCGCGATCACGACAAAGTGAGTGCTTAGCACACGTGCTGCTTGTGTGTGTCTGTGTGGGAGTATGATCGGATATAAACGGACACTGACGCTATGGCCGCGTGGCTGTCGATCTGTTCCGCAGGCGCGTCGACTCGAGCAAAAGCAGCGGCGCGAGCAGCAGCAGAAGCGGCGCGATGCAACCAGTAGCTAGTGCGTCCACAGGCATGCGCTTCGACTGTTTGCGCGTTGCAGGTTGCAGGCAGATGCGCTCGGAGAGTTCACTATAAACGTGTGTGAGTGGACCGATAGACATACAGACACAGACACAGACACAGAGCAGATGAGCAGGTGGCGCTGCGATTACGTGTACACGTCTATCACTCGCGCTTCTCGTTGCCGTCTGCGTCGCGCGTGTAGTCTGGGATCGTCTGTGTGTGTCATCGGTCGTCAGCGAGAGTGAGCAAGCAATGCAACACATGCGTGGTGTCAGCAACGTGTGGTTGCACGGCAACAAGAGGGCGAACACCATCCACACACATGCACTTGTGCAGTAGCAGCAACGACGCACAAGGTCAGGCTTGAGGACAGCGTGCATGACGCTCGAGCCAGCAAAGAGCGAGCCCATGGCTGCGGTGAACACGATCGCGTACTGCTTGATGCCAATCTTCATGCTTGGACGTTTGTTGAGATGGTGCGTGCTGGCAAGCGGTTGTATTGTGTGTCTATCAAAACGCGATATCAAACCAACGATTTTACTCTTATCGACTACAAATTAAACAACAAATTAGATGACAAATCAGAACGGTCTTAATATACAAAATCAAATCAAAACTAGCTTCAATACGTAAAATAACACGCCATCGTGTATACGCTACTTCTGATGCCATTCAGATCAAATTCCATTTTGTAACAATGACATTTTTTGACAACTGAATATATATATTCAACTGTGGGTTTTATTGCCATCGTTTTTTGTAACATTGATTCAGATTATGTTAATGTCCATGATCTGAACAAACGAATTGCATTGAAAACCACAAAATTCTACTGATACAATGAACTCAATGCGTATGCTCGCGCTATGCCGACGAAGCTGCAGCGGCAACGTGCGCTTTATGCGCAACTTTGCGAGCGATGCAATGCCGCCACCACCGCCGTCCGCGACAGACGCTCCTTTGTCAGCAGCCCGCAGCGCAGGTGCCATTGCGCGCAAGAAGAAGCAGTCGAGTGACTCGCGGTTCGTGACGGTCGGGATGCCGTTGCTGCTCTTTGTGGCTGGCGGCTACATCGCACTCACGCAGGTGCGTTCTGCTGCTGTATGGATTGCAGCTACCGTGGGTCTCCGCTGTTTGCATGTGATGTGTGGCTCGCTGTGCGTGTGTGACAGACTGACACGAGTACGTTGTGATGTGTGTGTGTATCGTGCCGCATCATCAGTTTGTCGGTGGCAAGTTTGAAGCGCGCGACCACATGATCAAGAGCAACACGACGCGCGAGTTTGACCTCGAAGAGGAGCACAAGGTACGTGTGCATGCGAGTGACAGGTGTAGTGAGTCTGAGTGCGTCCACGCAGTCGCTGACCGACGCGCTTGCACGCATGTGCGACCTCATTGCAGAAAATGACCAAGAAGCTCGTGCTCGACGACTTTGAGCTCAAGCCCGTGCCAAAGCCAAACGAGCCGACGAGGTAGCTACCGCAGTCGCTCTGTCTCGACACGTACAGACGGCATGCACGTACGCATCGCTCGCATTAGGTGCTCTACAACACAAGGCAGCAATGCTGCATTTGACACGCAGTGGGAAACGTCCCATGCAATCCCTGATAGCGATTCCCTGCCACTAATTCAGCTGCTTGTGTGTGCCCAACTCGTTCAACTGCACGTCTGTCCGACTTGTCACATACGGCCTATAAACTACTACGACTACTGCTCGTGATGAGCGCTGACGCTACGCAGTGACTGCTTCGCGCGCAGCTCGCGGCTTGCTGCTTGTCGCTGTAGTCCGCTTCGCAGCAGCAGGTCGTACAGGCGACGCGGTCTGTTGGACGTGTGCAGTCGCACCTGGTTGTTCGGCTGCACTCGTTGGCGCTTCGGGCAGTGCGAGTTCGAGGCTCTCGGCCTCGAGCGCTTCGATCTCGGCGAGTTCGAGCAGCACGGCGTCTTCGTCTTCGAGTGTCAAACTGCCGCCAATCAACCGACTGATCTCCTATTGTATTGTATCGCGACATACACAATAGCGATCGTCCATCAGTCAGTACATCCGACCAACCAACATATCGACCGCCCCACGACTAGCGACACATAGTCACGTACGTTTGCAGTCTCTTGCGCCTCGTCGGTCTCGAGCATGAGGTTCTCAACGGCTTCGACCGTCATCTCTTTGTGGATCGCGTTCAGGATCGAGTTCCCGGCCTTGAGGCCTTCAAAGACCTGGAGCTGCTGCGTCTCCCACTCGACCGTGTCGAGCATCTCGAGGACGGTAAGTAAGTGGTCGTCGGCCTGCCGGATCTGCTGCTCCTTGAACTTCTTGACCTTGAGCGCGAGCTTCGCGCGGTCCTATTGATACGGACACACAGACGCATAGACCAAGCCAAGTGGGCTGGTCAGTCGAGCTGCGTTGCCGTGCATACACATACATACATACATTCATACACACGACGTACTCGCTTCTCTGCCTGCAGCAGCTTCTTGGCGCTCTCATGGAGCTGCTGCGCTTCAATGTCGAGCCGCGCTTGGTACTTCTTGAGTCGATCGCGCGCGTTCTTGAGGTCAAGGATCGCTTTGTCTTTCGACGTAACCTGCGCCTGCGTGCTGCTCTTTGGTTTCGCTGCTGCTGCGGCGGCGGCGGCCTGTGCGTCGCGATCGCGCTTGGCTTTCGACGCCGAGCCGCCCATGCTTTTGTCGTTGGCTAATGTGGATGTACGTGCGGGTCTGCAGACGAAACGAGGCGGTTCTCTCGCTTGGTAAGAGGAGACGCGAGCGCAGACGCGTATATGTGCTTGTATGTGTATGCAGACGCGCTGAGCCGAGCGTCTGCAGCAGTGATGTCGAGCGTGCAGGCAGGCAGAGAGAGCAGCGGGACAGCAAGCAGCGGCGGCAATGTACCCTCACTCGATCACTCGATCACGCTATTGATTATGCTGCAGTCAGTCGCTCGAAAAATCACATTCCGTCGATTGTAACTATGCGACACCTCGAACCGGAACTCTCAGCCAAACGAACAGAACAGATGACGAGCAAGACAAACAGCCAGCCAGCCAGACGGCAACTGGTTCGCGGCTCAAGGGTCCAAGTGTGACTGTACGTATGTGTGACTGTATGTGCAAGTGTCCTGTCGCTACAGACTCGACGTCGGCAGTTGCTGTTGCTGGTAGACACTACAACTGCTGCTGCTGCTGCTGCTATCTCGACAGATCGGATCCAATCGGTTGAGCACAGACGTCGAGTCGAGCACGCACATCGTCGTTGTCATCGTCAGCCATTCAACGGACGCACACAAAGCAACACGCAGTGGCGCCCAGCAGCAACAGCAGCAAGCGATGCGTGCTTACAGGCGGCTTGCGAGCACTTTCGGACCCATTGCGAGCGCGACTTTTGAGCTCGTCGGACGACCGATCACGTTCGAGATAAAGTCGCCGGCCTCAATGACCTTCGCCAAGTCGACGCCGGTTGTAATACCGAGGCCATGGAGCATGTAGAGCACGTCTTCAGTTGCGACGTTGCCAGATGCGCCGTTTGCGTACGGACAGCCGCCGAGGCCAGCAACGGAGCTGTCGACGACACTCACTCCTTCCTATGGACACATCGGTATAGACATTGTGAGGTTACGCGTTCGATATACATACGTAAAGTAGACGCGTATACGTATAGTAGATATACACAGCTAGCCAGTCGCAACGCACCTGCAATGCAATGAGGATGTTCGACAGCGCTTGGCCGTACGTGTCGTGAAAGTGAACAGCGAGGTGCTCAACCGGCACGACCGCCTTGGTCGCACGCAGCATCTCGAGCGTCGACGCTGTCATAACGGAATGCACATGTGAGTATACAGTATACTCGAACCGCTATACACGCCATGTACACAGTAGGACGCACCTGGGTTGCCAACGCCGATCGTATCGCCAAGCGAGATCTCGTAGCAGCCCATGTCAAACATCTGCTTTGCAACATCGGCGACCGCCTCGGGCGACACGGCGCCCTGATACGGACACCCAAGGACGCACGACACGTAGCTGCTCGTCGCCATACAACCAGACAGTGAGCGACTGTCAGAGTCTACAGGCCACCTTTACACACACACATAGACGTACCCACGGACGCGGATGCCGAGGTCTTGCGCTTTGTCGCACACGGGTCGGAAGCGCTCGAGGCTCTCGTTGATTGAACAGTTGATGTTCTTCTGACTAAACGCCTCGGACGCTGCGCCAAAGATCGCGACTTCGTGCGCGCCAGCAGCAACGGCCGCGTCAAAGCCCTAGTAGTAGCGATAGTGCGTCAGTGTGCGGATCAGATAGACGTGCGTTGCGTAACCATACGAATGTGTATGTACATACCTTGAGGTTTGGCGTCAGTACGGGGTACCACACGCCGGGTTTGCGGTCGATGGTCTCGAGCACTTTGGCGTTGTCGCCCATCTGCGGGACCCACTTGGGCGACACGAACGACGTCGCTTCGATCGCCGACAGTCCCGTGTGCGAGAGCCGGTTGATGAGCTCGACCTTGTGCTCGGTCGAAATGAGCGTCTTTTCGTTCTGCAACCCGTCGCGCGGTCCGACCTCGACGATCTTGACGCGCGTCGGGTACGTCATTCGAGTGGTTGTCGCAGCCGAGAAGCGCCGCACGCAGCGCGACGTGTGTGCAGCAGCAGCAGCAGGTGCGCTGGCGCGAAAGTGGCGAAGGAGCATGGCGCTAGTTGCGAGCGAATTAGTTGGAGCAGTGCTTCGCGTGGACGTGGCGGCGACAGGTCTTATGCGCGAGTGTACAGGCACAGAGCGAACGAGCTACGCTGCCAGGTCGATGGCGCTTGATGCTCGTGCGTCCAAACTTGTGGTTTGACTCCGACAAGACTTCAAGACGGCAAAATATGTGTATCTCCGGATGCAGAATATGTATAACTGCGATATATCAAACAGATTCGACCGGATAATTGGGAGTGTATGATTGCGTTATATACGCGTCGGAATCCTGCAGTCCGCAACGATAGATCAATCAAGCTATATTCGATTCCACTTTCGCTGTGTGTATGCTGTTTGATAGACCGATACATTCCTTGCGCAACATTCGTGCCAGCTGCTCACCAGGCTGTTCTGAAGGTCCCGCGCGCTCCGAGCCACCCAACCAGTCAAGCCAAACACTGGCCGAAACGACAGACCGAAAGCGCTCCATTTGCGCGCGCGCTCGTTGTCCACCCGCTCGACTCGATTCGCGCTCACTCGATCGCAGATCGATCAAGAGCACGCAGACATCCGTCTCGGTCATCGCTTTCAGCTCTACGTTGGTCTTTGAGCGCATCGACACGCACCTGCACCTGCACCTGCACCTGCAGCTACACTCGCACCGACACAGCCAACGGCGCGATGGTGAGCACACTTGCGTCGCAGCTCCAGCAGCTGCGCGAAGCCGGCGCTGGCAGCAAGCAGAAGACCGACACGTTCCTGTACGACCCGCGCGAGGCTGCGCGCGTCGACAACGAGACGATCTTCAACCTCGCGTGGAACGGCTTGCTCGAGCTCAAGCAAATGGACGCGCGCTTCGAGGAGTTTGACGCGAACCAGGACATTGCGCGGCTCTTTAGCCGCCAGCGCATCCACTTTCACCGCGCACAGATCTCGAAACAAGACGACGCGGAGCTCAACGCTGCGCTCGCCAAGGTGCTTGATGCTTTGAGCGGCTACTTTTTACTCGGCGCAGCGCACAAAGTGCTCGAGTTCCTCGTACGGCGGTACGAGATCCATCGGTTCAACGTCGACAGCGTCATGGCGACGATCGTGAGCTACCACGAGAGCACGTGGTTTGCGCGCATGGTGCGCATCCTGCACATTCACAACACGCGCTGGGAGTTCCTCCTCCAAGTCAAGCAATCGGGCGAGCCATTGCTCCGCGCGGCGCTCGTCCAACGCGCGCTCGACGACGCGTCGATCGTCGACTTTCTGTTCAGCGCTGCGACGCGCATCGGTGCGGGCAACCCAAAGCTAATCTCGCTCTACACGCTCGTGACGCTCGAGATGCTCGAGCACGCGACCGTGCGCGAAGCGACGCTGCGGACGCTCATCCCGCAGCTGCTCGCTGCGCTCAAGAGCGTTGCGTTCCCCGAGCTCCAGGCCGCAGCGTTCATGCTCGTGACGAAGCTGTCGTCGAAAGCTGTACTGACCGCCAAGGTCATCGACACGCTCGCGAAGCACCTCGTCAAGTTTGCGCAGCCAGGGACGCAGATGAACGCGCTGCTGTCCCTGATCTTCCTCGCGCAGACGCAGCCGTCATTTGGTTTGTCGAAAGGCGTCGGCAAGTACTTGCTCGCAGTCGACGGGCTCGTTGAGCTGCTCGCTGACGCGGTCCAGAGCTACGACGCGACGACGTTTGTGCGCACGCTCATCGCGTTCCTCGTCGAGTCGGTTGCTACCACTGACGATAGCGCGCACCGGACGCTCACAGCGCTCGTGACGGCGCTTCCACTCGCAGACGACCTCGTTGAGACGACGGTCCGTGCGGTCATCCAACAAGCAGAAGCGAGCGAGTTTGAGACCGAGAGCCCTCGCACCCAGGCGCTTGCGAGCGTGCTCGTGACGCTCAGCAAGCAGTTTGTTTCGCAGGTTGACGCGGCAGTGAGCGCACTACTGCGCGACCCGGAAGGGACACGGACCAAGAAGATGACGAAGCGTCTGAGCAAGTTCCTCGCCCATACGTTTGCGAACGTTGCGAACTCGGCGCACTTTGTCCCGTCGACTGCAGACGCGACGACGTCGCTTGCGCTTGCGCTCGACCATCCGACCGAGTCGCTGCGGTACCAAGCCGTCGTCGCGCTTGCCAAGCAGGTTGCTGCTACTGCAGACAACGAGCCAGCAGCTGTGAACGGCAGTGTCTTGCTGCGCCGCCTGCTCGATGACAGTGCACGCATCGCCAAGTTTGTGCTCACGAGCTCGCTGAGCGACCTCGTCGTGCGCGTCGTGACGAAGCGCAAGCTGTTTGAGACGCTCGTGCAAGTCGTGCACAAGTGGTCAAGCACGGCCAAGTCGCCAGTCATCGATGCTGCGCTCGCGTTTGCTGTCACCAAGTTCCGATCCGCGTACACAGTCGACGAGCGCGACGACCAGCAGTTGCTCGTCTTGCTGCTTGCGTTCGTCCCGCCAACACATGCAGGTGCACCGACGACGGCAGCAGCAGCAGCGCGCGTCGACATTGACGTGCTCGTTGGCTACCTCATGAAGCTCGAGCATCCGTTCAGTGTCGCACTGCGGCACCGCAAGAAGGATGCGCCAACGGCGCAGCTTGTGATTGATGCGTGTAGCACAACGCTTGCAGCGCACGTCCCGAAGCTGCTGCCGTTCTGCCTCAGCTGGTCGCAGCGCTCCGAGCTGCTCGCCGAGCCGCTCACGCCATTGCTCGTGAGCGTCTTGCAAACCGCGCGTGCGAGTATCATTGCTGGCAAGAAGGGCAAAGACCTGACCGCGCTCGACCAGTCGTTCCGATTCGTACTGAAGCGCGAATTCGCAGCAGTCTGCGACGACCTCAAACCTTCAGAAAAGGTTGTTGCATGGGGCGTCACGGTCGCCGAGCTCTTGAGCGCTGTCGCCGCTAGTGGCAGCAGCACCGAGACAACTGCAGCATCGCGCGAGGACTTTGATGCGTGCGTTGCGACGCTGTTGCAAGCGCCAACGGCGATCTTTGTGCGCGTCCAGAACGCATTGCTCGCGTTGTTTGCTGGCGCGATGGAGCGCGAACTGCTCCCAACGATGGCGCGGCTCGTGACGACTGCATCGGCTACTTCGTCGGCCGACGATGTCGCAGCATTGCTTGTCAAGAGCCGCGCACTCGACATCATCAGCGCTGTGCTCGAGGGCTTTGAGTACACGACCGAGAGCGCCGCTGAGCTCCAGACGGTCGTGCACGTCGTGCCGTCCGTGCTCGTTGCGCTCTCGGACGCGAGTCCGAGCGTCCGGCAGTCGGCCGTTGCGTGCCTCGACCGGTGGCTCGAATCGAGTAGCGACCGCATCGTCAAGAGCCGCAACACAGAGCTGCAGGCGCTCCAGCGCGTTGCGACCTATCTGCTGCAAGCGAAGCAGGACATGCTCATGGACGCGAACGCTGTACGTGTGCGCTGCGGCACGTACGCGACTGCCGCGCCAACTGACAGCACGGCATTCTTCCAGCTCCTTATGGACTTTGTCGCATCGGCGCGGCAGGACGAACTCGCGACGTCGATCCAGTTGCTTGAGCTGCTCGCACACGTGACCGACGCAACGTTCTGGCTTCAGTCGCTCGACTTTTTTCACCAGACGCTCACTGGGCTCGTTGCGAGTGCGTCATCGACGTCGACTGACGCAGTGCCGCACGCTGCGACCGTGACCGTGCTCTCGCTGTTCCTCAAGCAGTACGTCGCTGTCAGTATTGCGTCGTCATCAGTCAAGACGAAGGCCAAGACTACCGCGGCTGGTGTGCCCAAGGGCTTCTTTGACGCGTTGCTCGCAGTCATTCAGGTCGACAAGGACGCACTCGCGTACGTCCAGCAGCTCCAGATCGTTGCGCTTGCAAGTCTCTCGCCTGCGCTGTACGAAGCGCTCGACAACGTGAGCCGCGTTGTGCTCGTGACAGCGCTGCTCAAGCTGCTCGTTGCGGCCGACGAGAGTGTCGCGACTGCACTTGTCGCTTGCATCACAGCACTGCCAGTGCAGTACAGCGTGTTTGTCCAACTGCTCGAGACCGAGCTCGCAGTAGTTGGGTCACTGACAACGGCAGCCGTCCAGACCCGTCATCAAGCCCATAAGAGCGACGCGGTGCTGCAGCACCTGAGCTGCATCCTCGAAGTGCTCGCTGTCAAGGTCGATGGTGCAGATGCTGACATGACGTCGGCACATGCACTGCTGAAAGCACTTGGCGATGTGCTTGCGCTCTTCTGCGCCAAAGAGCACGAGGCGATCGTGTCTGAGTACATCCTCCAAGTGCTCTTTGGCTGCTTGCGCCGCGTGTGCGAGGTCCACGCAGCTGCATCGACCAGTACCAGTAGTACCAACAAGACAGTGCTGGTCACCGAGCCAAGCAGCAGCAAGCACAAGTCGCAACAGTCGCCGACACAGGTCGAGCCTGAAATGCTTGTCCAGCATACACTGGCGTGCCTTGCACGTACAGAGTCACCACAAACGCGCAATGAAGCACTGCTGTTTGTGAGCGCGCTCGTTGCGCTGTTCCCCGCGAGCGTGCTCGCGTCGCTCGACGCGATCCTGCGCTTTGTCGGCGCTGGCTCGATGATCCACCAGGACGACGTGTATTCGTTCCACGTGCTCGAGACGATCGTTCGCGCTGTCGTACCGCACATTGTCGATACGACGACGACAGCGTCGCACCCAGTCATCGTGACGCCGCAGCAGTTCATTCGCCTCTTTGTTGACGCGTACGAACAGATCCCGAGTGGACGTCGCGAGCAGCTCTTTAACGTCTTGCTCGAAGCGCTTGGAACGGATGCACTGCCGTACTGCATTGCTGCATTGCTGCAGCGCAGTGTGACGGCTGACGTGTCGGTCGACAAGCGCAAGGAGCTCACGGCGTTTGCGCACAGTCTCTGCTTTGCGTTTGGCGCGACGCAGCAGGTCGGCGCGCTTGTCACAGTCCTCGAGATCGCACGGAGTCTCCTGCCGCACGTGCTTGACGAAGCCGATACCGACAACGACGACGTCGATGACGAAGGTGACGATAGTAGCGATACAAGTGGCGCGTACGGCGCGTTTGCGTTCGACGCAGCGCTTGTCGCAGTCAAGCGCCAGGCGCAGACGCTCAACGCCGCGCTCGTTGCGTTCGTACCAGCGCATTTGCAAGCGCGCGAGCTGCACCACACGATTTTGAACCTCCACAATAGTGCGCGGCGTTCTAAAAAGAATCGTCGCCGGGCTGCTATTGCGAACGACGACAACGACAATGAAGATGACAGTGACGACAATGCGAGCGAGCAGCTCCAGCAGCGCTACTTGCTGCTTGCGCAGGTCGTGCTGCTGTACTTTCGCCGCGTTGCGCGCGAAGAAGCGCTTGCCCACGACGACGCACGCGAGAGCGCGTTTTGGTCGGCGCTTGCGAGTGGCGTCGTCGATGTCCTGAGCGCGCTACAGAAGCTGCTGTCGACACCAGGCTTTGTTGCGGTCATTGGCGAGCTGCTGCACCACGAGAACAGCCTCGTGCGCAAGAAAGCGATGCAGCTGTTCAACGAGCGACTCACAGCCGAGCGCACAACGTTGTCGCCGGGCGAGCAGCTCCTGTTTGTCGACATGCTCGACGAGCTCGACGTAGTGCTGCTGAATGCCGACGGCATTGAGAACACCGTGAACGTCCAGACGGCGTTGCTCAGCGTCGACATCCTCGCACGGAGCTTTGCGACTGCGCACGCGAAGCGGTTCCAGCGCTCGCTCCCGACGATTGTGACCAAGTACATTGCCGCTGTCGACCCAACAAAGGCAGCGCCAACAGCACTGCACCTCTTTGGCTGTGCGTTCGTGTGCATCTCTTCGATCGCCAAGGCCGTCGGGCCGCTCGTGTTCCCTCTGCTGCCGCAGTTCTTCCCGAAGCTGTTGGTCGGCATCGACTGGTGCGCGCGCAAGCTCAAGCCAGCAAAGGGCGAAGATCGGTCGGCTGCGACCGGCATTGCAACGGTCCTACAGTGTCTGTTGGCGGCGCTCGAGGTGTTTACCGACAAGATCCCGCAGTTCCTTGCGCCGTACCTCGGCACTGTCGTCGAGACGCTCATTGCGCCAGCGTTATTGGCTGGTGCGGCCGCGAACGCACAGTTAGCGGTCTCGATCGACGCGAGTCTCGAGCATCTGTCGACCCACGTCGAGCTGCGGCACTTGCTCCCGAGCGTCTTTGGCGCGTACGACGCAGCGCTTGCAAACGCCAGCGACGCAAGTGTCGAGAAGCTCTTTGCGATTGTCTCAGCGATCGTTGGCGCGCTTGATGCTAGTGCGTTGCGGCAGCACTTGGCGGCGTTTGCGCGGTTCTTTGTGACTGCGCTCGACGCGCGGCGCGTGCACGCAGCGAAGCTCCAGGACGTCGACAGTGTCGAAGACGACGTGCTCGAGAGCCTCGTGCAGTTTGTGCTCAAGCTGAGCGAGAAGCAGCTCAAGCCGTTGTTCCTCAAGATCGCCGAGTGGTCGACTGCCGCGCTGCCTGGGACTGGCAGTCGCGCGACCAATCGCCATGGCGACTTGGCGCGCCGCATCGTGTTCTTCAAGCTCGTGCTCAAGCTCTCGGAGCGTCTCCGTGGGATCTTTGTACCGTACTACGCGCACGTACTCGAGCCGCTCACAGCTGCGCTGACGGACGCCCGTACTGTGCTCATGCAGTCGACTCGCTTCAGTACAAATGCTACTGCAGGTGACAATAGCGACAGTGATGATGACGACTTCTTTACGGCGTCCGAGCCAGTTGCGAAGAAGAGCAAGCTTGTGAATGGCCATGCAGCTTCGGCAGTCGCATCGACAAGCGATGCGACACGCGAGCAGTACGCGTTGCTGCTGCGTACGGCTGTGCGGGCGCTCAATGGCTGCTTTGTCTACGACAGCGACGGGTTCATGGCGAAAGAGCGGTTCGACGTTGTCCTGGCGCCGCTCGTTGATGTGCTCGACATTGTCAAGTTTGACGCTGCGAGTCGCGCATTTGTGCTCGACGTCGTGGCGCCGTGCATTGCGAACCTCGCGTACGCAGCAAAGAGCGACTTGCTCTGGAAGCCTTTGCACTACGCAGTGCTCATGAAGTCGCGCTCCGATGTGCCTGGTGTGCGGCTCGCGACGCTCAAGACCATCGAGCAGTGCTACCAAGTGATTGGCGACGAGTTCCTTGCGATGTTGCCTGAGAGCATTCCGTTCTTGGCCGAGCTCATGGAGGACACGGACGCTGAAGTTGAGCGCACGTGCCACCACGTGATCAAGCAGATTGAAGATATCTCGGGCGAGTCGCTCGACCAGTACCTGACGTCGTAGATGACGACGGTTAGCGAGTAGGTGGAGCGACGATGGCGACCCATTTGATAGAGAGTAACACGCACACACTTGACTGTATTAGCTGCTGCGTTGGATACTCGGGTGAGAGGTTTGTTGCAAGTGCTTTGTTGTATAAACGATTGCACACTTGTGGTCGTATGTGCAGTGGTGGTGGTATGATGAACAGCTAGTCTCGATATCTTTCGCCATCCACCTTGTACTGCTGCTTGTTGGTTTGGCGAGCTGGAGTGCTGACGATGCAGGTGTGAGTTTCGCGCAACAGATGGACGTGATGCAGTGCACGCACGTCACGTGCATGATCATTTGAGGTGAACGACAGAGTTGGTCCTGGAAGCATATTGCCAACCAGAGCTACTAAAATGTCATAGTGATTGGTACGTTTTGCCTCGGCAAATGTACCAATCACTGACGAGCCAAAATGACAGCAACAAAAATCGTGCTCGAATCGTACTTTATCGAGTCGACGCAGTCTGTGATTCTGTCGTCCTCACTCGATTTTTCTGTTTCCACAACATTACTCCACCCACCACTGTCTCTCTCGTCGATTGCAAAAGTGCACATTCGCATACAAATCCATCGACAGATCCTGAATCGATTCTTGTCGATTGTTCGCTGTTGCGAGCGACAGTCGGACAAAAGTCACAGCTGCCGCCTTCATTTTCGCATTCCTTGGTCTGCTGCTGCTGGCATTGCAAGTCGTCGACTTCCCCTCACACTCGCTAGCTGTCTACACTCTTCGCACTCCTCCGCACTCCCCACCTCACGTCGATACGATGACGTCCATTGCCGCATCGCCAGGTGCGTGCACGTCTGTACATGTGTGTACTTACGGAGAATAAGCAGTCTGGTCTAACAGTGAGCTCGCTCATGCGTCTCGCCTCCCCTGCGTTACGACGCACAGCGTTCTCAGAGCTGAAGAAGCGTTCGCGCCACGTCGCGTCCGACAGCTTTGAGCTCGCGCGTAGCAAGCGGTACCGCAGTGGTCTCGACCCATCCGCCGCAGCGTCGAGCACAGAAGAAACGGCCGCTGCAGCGGAAGCCGCAAAGGACGTGCCCAAGTACACGCAGCGCCACGTCGAGTTCTTTGAGCAGGCGAAGCACGCCGAAGTCGCGCGCATCAGGTGTGTATATGCGTATGCGATAGGACGGTTGAGTTGGCCTCAGTCACACACACACACATACACACACGCACACTGGACTATCACGGTCTGACCCGTATGTCCCGCTTCGTATCGCTCGATGTGTATGATTATCACTCATAGAGCCGAGTACGAGCAGCTGCTGATGAAACGCGACGTTGAATTCCAAAGCTGCCGTCGCGAGCTGCAGCACGTGCTCGAAGCCGCGCACGCAAA
Organism: Globisporangium echinulatum; assembly: GCA_023336405.1. Taxonomy (NCBI): domain Eukaryota; phylum Oomycota; class Peronosporomycetes; order Pythiales; family Pythiaceae; genus Globisporangium; species Globisporangium echinulatum. Next base: position 30,767 of record JAADWX010000078.1, on the reverse strand, counting down.
AGACCGCGACATTGAGCGGCTCCAGAGCGAGAACAAGCTGCTGAAGCGCGCAATCACGATCCAGAGCCAGCAGAAAGACGAGTGCCAGCACGAGAACGCGATGCTGCGACAAATTGCAACGCAGGCGGCCGAGCACATCAAGCGCCTTGAGCAGTCGAACTACGCGCTGAGCGTGCACTTGCAAACGAGCACGAGCAATAGCACGAGCCACTTTCAGCCACCCGATGTGTGCTAGGCGCCAAGCGACCTATCTCAGCGCTGGCTCTGGTCCGTCCGCACGCGCGTGCGAGCGCTGTCGCCGCCGTTTGCTGTCGTTCACACGCTTGTGCACAGTCTGCAGCCTCTCTCCTCTATCATACACGCCCAAGCACGATCCGTAGAACAAGACCGACACGAGGAGCGACAGCAGAGCAGAGACGACACCAGCATTGACGACCGACCGATAGACCAACTGGCAGCTTACTGACTAGGGTTGCAGAGCCACAACAGTGGCTTGGCGTACTCGTGAGACGCGAGTACGTCGCGTCGCATCTGCGTCGTCAGCCAGCTAGTGAGCGTTCGTATGTGCGTGCCACCATTTATTTAGTGCCGTATTGATTCCACCTGCACGCCCGACCCACAACGGGCCCGAACAAAGGGCTTTGAACCACTTCTGCATGGCTGTCGTGTATTCCCAATCGTATCGTCACTGTTGTCATTCCCATGAGCGCCATGCACTACTTGTACTCACCACCATGACTCTCACTCTCACTCTCACCATCACTCGCGCACTCGCCACTCAGTGCGCGCTGGAGATCCATCGAGAGCTTCGTTGCCGACGCTGCACGTGCACGCGCCAGGTCGTGGAACCCAAAGAGCGCACGGATGTCACGTCGAAACCAGACTACACACACCACCACAAGCCCTGCGAGCGCTTGAAGCACGTGCTTTCGCCGCGTATGCGCTTGTTCGTACGCGTCCATGTGCGCAAAGCGGTTCTGGAGATGGAACGGCAGCTCAAACTGCGAACGCTTGGGCCAAATGGACAGGAAGAGCTCGTGCAAGATCTGACTCACGGCAGTTGACGGGAACTGCATGTCGTCGTTAATACAGACAAACTTGGTCCGGCGCGCGCGCGTCCCGAGCATCTGGCCCCACGCGACGCGATACGAGTCGCTGAGCATGTGGAACGTCACGTCGCGCTCGCCGAGGACCTCAAAGCGCTTCGGTCGGCGCACGTTTACATTTGCGAGCAGCTGCTTTGTCACAGTATCACATGCTGCGACATGGGCAAACGTCATGTGCGGCGTCACGGTCTCGGTCACGCGCACTGTGCCTTTTGCAGTTTGCCGCTCGCGCACGAGCTCACGCGTCGGTGGCTGGAGACACGTGCGGAAGTCCGATACAACAGCATCGGATGGCACGTCGCCATGCGCGAGACTCGCAAGCGTCAGCAGCTCGTTCTCGTCCAGGATCCCGTTGCGATTCACGTCGAGGTACTCGGTCCAGACGTCGCGGAGCGTCGGTTTGACGACCACGTGCCGATTCAGCACGTAGTGGAAGTACGCAAAGCTAAATTGCATGTCCTGCGGGTGACGGAACCGATGGGCTGACGTTGCATTCACCTCACGCGACCACCTTGCTTTGATCTCGCGGATCACGTGCTTCTGGAACAGGAACGGCATGTGCGCCGGCACGCGGCGACGCTCGGGGGCTTTCCCAAACGCGCGGTTGTACAGCTTGTTCACGAACCGGAGCGAGTCGCCAAACGTGTCTTTCGACAACAGCGCCTCGGCGTTCGCAGCCGAGATCTCGGGTGCTTGTGTCTGTGCTGGAGCGTTAGTAGCATCGAGCGACGCACACACGTCGCCGTATGAGTCGTCGTCGTCCATGTCGTCGGGTGTTATCGACTCGACGCTCGCGAGTCCGAGCTTTGTGTACACGGCCGCGACTGCGTCACGTACATACAGCTGCATCGTCGTGAGTACGTTCGCCGTTGCGCGCAGCGCTGCAGCGTCTGCGTCTTGCTGCGCACGCAGAGCGAGTCGCCGCTGTTTGAACTCGCACGCGAGACGCCGGCCCTCGAGCTCGTTTGCGCGCTGCGGGTCCTCGAGTGTGTCGGTAGCATCGTCAAACGGCAGCTCACTAGGCACTTCGAGCATGTCGCACATACGCGGCAGCAGCCCGGCACTGCGCAGCGTCGTGTCGATGCACGCGTCGCTAAGCTCGATGCGCGCGTCGTCGGGGTCGCCGCGGTATGGCGTGTACGCGACGTCAGGCCGCGCCGACTTGGCCGACTGCGTCGGTCGGTGCACTGCGACCTCGCGCTGCGCAAAGAAGTGGCCGAGCGCGAGTGCAAAGCAGTAGCGCTTTGCATTCGCGCCGAGGTCGTTGTTGAACACGCAGAGCGAGCCGTCGACGATTTGTGGTTGCTGCGGTTCCGTGTCGTCGATTGTGACTGGCGTTGCAGTTGTCGTGACAGTCGTCGTCACGGTCGTCGTCACGCTGCCATCGCTGCGACTGCCGTCAGCATCAGGAATCGCTGCAGGCGTCTGCTGCACGACCTCGCTCTCACTCACGACGCGCGGCACAGCGAATGCGCGCGACTTGAACGTCGGGATTTTGAACGTCACAGCGACTGCGCGGCCGCCATCGACAATGCGGCAGAGCGGCATCGCGTGCGGCGTCGCATCAGTGTTTATGATAACGTCGTGGTCGACACTGTTGGTCTCTGTGGCGGCGTCTGGACCTTCGGTCTCGTGTACGCGCTCGAGCACATCGAACGCAAACGTCTTGAGCGCCGCTGCGTCAGCTACTGATGGCGATAGAGGCAGCTCGTCGTCGCCGACTGTCACCGCTTGGTCGACGAGAGGCTCGGCAGCGTCAGACGATGACGACGACGAAGAACTCACTTCGCTGTCAACGTCTGTGCCAGTACGCTCGCCATCAACGTCTGCTGCGTCCTCGACCGTCTGCTCGTCGATGCTGTCGCCTTGTGATCGCGATGGTGGCGTTGCGTCGACGTCTGGGATGCGCACGCGGCAGAGCTGGAACTCGGACCAGTCAAAGTCCTCGGGCTCGGCGTGCAACCGGAGACTCACATCGTAGCCGAGCTGCAGCATGTCGCCTGCGTGCAAGTGTTTGCCCGTCAGGTTGAACGGCAGCACGACCTCGAGTTCCTGGAGGTAGTCGCGCTCTGACGGTTCTGATGACTCTACCGATTCAGACAACGACTCGTATAAATCATATGTCGACTCAGATGGATCAGATGGGTCCTGGATCTCGGCTTGACGCAGCCCAAACGGCAGGCGCACACTGCGCGGCGCGATCGACGTGTTCTGGAACGTAAAGAAGCCGCCGTCGAGCGCACTTGCGACCATTTTGCGGCCGCGCACGAGCGCAAAGTCGAGCTGAATGTCTTGACCATTTGCGTCGCGCCCAAACACGGTGACTGCTGCGCTGCCAGTGAACGCGTCGCCGTCGTAGTCGCGTCCAAACACGAGCAGCAGCAGCATCTCGCGCTCAAACACACTCGCGTGGCGCACAAGCGGCTCGTTGTCGTGCGCAGCGCTAAGCACCGAACCGTTTGTACCAAACACAGCTGTGAGGTTCACGACCGTTGCGTTCACACTCAGTGGCACTTGCACGAGCGTCGCGTTCTGTTCAATATCGACTGCGTGCAGCTCGCTGAACGGCGCAGTGCCGCCGCAGTCACCGGCGTCAAAGCCGCACGTGCTGATGTTGCACGCGCTGTCGCACGCGTTGTCACCGAGCCACTTGTAGTGGCACGCGCCGTGGCAGAGGTAGTCCGGCGTCTTTGGCGCGCGTGGTTCGCTCTCGCGGATGCTTGCGATCTTGGCAGCGTCGCAGGTCACAGTGCCGTCAATTGCATCGACGTCACAACCGCAGTCGCCCATGTCAAAGTCGCATGCGGTCACGTTGCACTCGCGGTCGCACCGGCCGTTTGCAAGCGCAGTGTCCCAGCACCCAGGCGAGCACAGTGGTGCTTCCCATGCAAAGTAGACCTTCTGGACGCCAGCTTGCGACACAAAGTCCTCGGGCCGCACGGGTGCACCGAGGAACACGTCGTCGTTAAAGTACAGGAACGAGTCGCTCAGCCCTGGGATGTTGTCAATGTTCCACTCAATCGCTGGTGAACTGAACACCGGGAGGTGCGACGTGTTGGTAAAGATCTCGCGGTGCGTGACGATCCGAAGCTTCGGCGACTCGATATTGAGCCATGACGGGATCTGTCCGTCCGTGACAACGTAAATGTGCCGCACCCACGGCGCGTACTTCTCGAGCGACCGCAGCGAGTACCGCAGCTCTTCGTTGTCGCGAAATCGGTTGTCGGCGTTCGCCGAGTCGCTGCCTTTCACGCGTGACATGTCCTCGGGCTTTTTTGGTAGTGGCTGCCCTGTCAGCGACGCGATCCAGTGCTTGTGCCAGTACTCTTTCTCGGCTTTCCAGCGCGGGTCCGTGCCGTTCACCCACGTGTACACGACGTCAATTGGACCATATGCCATATACTCGTCGGCGCGCACGTCGCCAATATTCGTTGGGTCGATCACAGGCAGATGCAGCAGCTCGGCGGTCAAGAGCGGTGATGCGCGCGCGAGAAAGCCTGCAAGTGCAAGTACTGCAGCTGCCGTGCCGAGTGCGAGCGCAGCCGCAAGGCGTGTGCTGATGCTCTTGCTAATTGCGCTCACGTTGGTGGCGCACGTGTTGGCAAAGTCGGGGGCGCTGCTGTCGTCACCACCGCCGCGCGAGCGCGCGCGTGCAGACGCCATAAGTCGCTCACTCACTCGCTTGGTTGTCGTTGTCTAGAGTCAATCGAACTTGCTGCTTGCGCTTGCTGAGGTGGCAGGCACACGATCTCAAATGCGGAATGGTGTGGCGCAATGCAAATTCCTCTGAAAAGCGATACACGCCACACCATTGATTTGGCAATACGGAATGAAGGTCACTTCAACCAACGAGCTGACATGGCGACGCGCACACCTTCATATCTCTGGCTCTCCTCTACTCGCTTTGGACGTCACATCTATACAGTCAAGTGTGCGTGTTACTCTGTCGGGTATTTGCCATCCCGATGTTCTTGTATTCACTCACTCGCGCTGCCGCTCTCATGTCCCTGTAGCATCTCAACAATCTCGTCAAAGCCCTTGGCGCGACCAATTGCAAGTGGCGTATTGCCGCTCTGGTCTACAACATCAGCACTTGCACCATGCGCCAACAGCAGCGCAACGCACGGCGCGCGACGCCACTCGGTCGCGCAGTGCAGTGGCGCGCGCCGGATCGACGCGAGGTTTGCGTCACCGCCATTTGCAAGTAGCTCGCGCAAGACGTCAACGTGGCCGTTCGCAGCTGCGTAATACACTGCCGAGCAGCCGTCAACGTCGACCATGTTGACGTCCACAAGCTTGCGCTCGAGCATTGCGTGTACAAACGCAGCTTTGCCTTCGACTGCCGCGTAGTGGAACGGATGGCGCGCCATCACACTGTCAACCTGTTCAGCGCCGTCGGCACGCTGCAACGACACGTTGTGCTGCAGCAATAGCTCAAGCAAAGCAATGTCGCCGTTGCCGGCCGCTTCGTGCCAGATCGACACACCCATCGCGTCGACTGCGTGCCGGTCGGCGCCGTGCGTCAGCAGGAACGCAGCGACGTCGACGTGGCCGTTTGCAACGGCCTCGTGGAGTGCTGAGTGGCGCGTGCGGTTGCAAATGTTCACGTCTGCGCCGTTGCGCACGAGCAATGCAACAATGTCAACGAGTCCGTCCTGGCTCGCAATGTACAGTGGCGTGACGCCCATCTCGTTCTGTTCGTTCACGTTTGCACTGCACTCTTCGACAAAGAACTGTACGACGTCAATGTGGTTGCCTTTCACTGCGTACATGAGCGGCGTGCGGCCGCGCGTGGTGTGGCAGTCGACGAGCAAACCAAAGCCTACAAGCAGGCGGCATACAGCGACGTGGCCGTTCATTGCGGCTTCGTGAAGCGGTGTCTTGGCGTACTTCTTGCGGCCGCCGCCCAAGTGGATCTCGCCAGCGCCAAGCGCCAACAACTTGCGCACCATCTCGCTGTGGCCTTCGCTTGCAGCGAGATGCAGCGCGGTCGAGCCCATGTGGTCTTGCGTCAGTTGGAGCAAGTCCGCCCGCGCATGCTGGGTGTCAACGACCAATGGTGTGTGTTCGCTGCTGCTGCCATTGTCGTTTTGTGCGAGCAGCGACGCGTCGAACTGAGCTAGCAGCTCGTCGAGTGCATCGCATGCACCGGTCCTAGCACACTGCAGTAGTGCAGTGCCGACGTCGTTTGCGCCTCGATCCTTCCACTTGCTGCGGCGTCTCCCCATGTTGTCGTTGCTGATAATGGAATGGTTTTGTGGCGTGTAGCTATGTGCTAGCGCAATCAATAGAGAAAAAATACAGGGAGTGCGATCGAAATCGATCCATCAAATTCGTCAATCCACGATCATTTATTCACACAATGCTTTCGACTTCATGTGTTTTTTTGTATGTACTTCGCAATTACAAGATGTAACTGACGTAAATTAACGCAATGCACAATAATGGAATGCTACGTGCAGCATACACCTTCAGGTCATATGTAGACTCTTGTATCTACTTGAGCTCTTTCGTTACGAATACCTAAAGTGCGGCTGCAGCCGCACTTTGCCCACTTTTGCTGCAACCTCCTCGCTCGAGCCAAATGAATGGCGCAACCTCGGGCGGCACCAAGAAGCGCTCGGCCGTGTACGAGCAGTACCTGAACCTCAAGCGCGCCGCGTCGCCACCGCCAACATCGCACGCTTCCGAACTCGTAACGCCCGCGATGCAGGAGATCACGAACTCGACCGGTACGTCCATATGCTGCTCGCTCGCTCGTTCGTTTGCCATGCACACACTGATTGTACCGATGTGTGCGATGCGGATCGACCTGTGCGCTCCCCTTGTTCGATCTGACCGTTTGTTTGGCAACTCGCTTCTCTCTTCACACACAACAGACGAACTGGAGCTCGAGGCAGGTGAAGTGGTGTGTGACCCTGCATGTGATGAGAACCAAGATCGTAACGCCGGCCATTCAAAGCAGCAGCAGCAGCAGCCCGAGTCGGAGGCGAACCACGCGCCGCGCAAGCTGCAGCAGCAGTCACCACCACCACTCGACAAGCCGCAACAGCAGCAGCAACAGCAGCAACCTCCGCTGTCGCCGCCTGTGCAGTCTGCGTCGTCGCGTCCTCCGCCTCCGGTCGCAACTGCTGCTGCGGCTGCTTTGAATGACCGGAGCGACGCAGCAGCGACGGCGGCAGCGCCAGTGTCGCCAGCGTCCGCTCGCGTTGACTCGCTAACCGTTGCCGATGCTCTCGATGCTTCTGCTGCGCATGCTCCGGCGACGTGCGACGCTGGCGACGCTGTACCGACGACGGACGCACCGACGACCACTCCTGCTCCTGTTGCTGTTGCTGCTGCTGCGAACGGCGACGATCAGATGTCGGCAATACGCACAGGTGTCAACCGACCGAACGGACCGCCACGGGATCGCAATCCATCCCGCATGCACAATGGCGACGCGCCACCGCATGACGGACCGCGTCACGACGAACCGTTCCACTCACACCATGGACCGCGCCGCGATGGCTCGCCACGTCGCGATGAACCACCGCCTAATGGTCCACCAACACCGAATGGACGCGGTCGTAGCCGCAGCCGCAGCCCGCCGCGCGGTCATGGCCCGCCGTTCCGCGGCCCACAGCCTGGGATCCCGCAAGGTCGTCGCTCGCCGCCGCCGTCGAAGTTTGATCCGACGCCCGCGAACTTTGGGCACCGCCCGCTGTCGCCGCAGCGCTTTGGTGGTCCCGGTGGTCCAGGTGGACGGCGTTCGCCATCGCCAGGTCGCCGAGGTGGCGGCAACTTTGGACCACGCGGTCCGAGCCCCGGTCGTGGTCCGAGTCCTGGCCGTGGTCCGCCAGGACCTCCAGGCAACTTTCGCGGCCGCAGTCCGCCACGCCACAACATGGTGCCGCCACCGCCCGGCGGCTTCCGTCGCAGCCGCAGTCGCAGTCCGCCACGCCACAACATGGGGCCGCCACCGCCCGGCGGCTTCCGTCGCAGCCGCAGTCGCAGTCCGCCACGCCACAATATGGGGCCGCCACCGCCCGGCGGCTTCCGTCGCAGCCGCAGTCGCAGTCCACCGCGTAACGGACCTGGACCTGGATCAGGCTTTCGATCACATAGTCCAGGACGCGGCCACAGTCCGCATCGCTTCGGCGGTTCAGGACCGAACGGGCGACCGTTTAGCCCACCACGTGGCCGTCCCGGTAGTCCCGGTCGTTTCAACGGTACTGGACCGAATCGCGGACCTGGCAGTCCTGGTCGCTTTGGAGGTCGTCCCGGAAGTCCCGGTCGCTTTGGTGGTGCTGGACCGAACGGTCCCCCGAGAAGTCCGCAGCGCTTCAACGGTCCAGGACCGAACGGACGACCGTTTAGCCCGCCGCGTGGCCGTTCCGGTAGTCCCGGTCGTTTTAATGGTCCAAGACCGAACGGCAGACCGTTTAGTCCGCCACGTGGTGGGCGTCCCGGCAGCCCGAGTCGCTTTGGCGGTCCAGGACCAAACGGACGACCAATGAGCCCACCGCGTGGTCGTCCTGGCAGTCCCGGTCGCTTCAACGGTCCAGGACCGAACGGCCGTCCAGGAAGCCCACAGCGCTGGGGCGGACCACCATCAAACCACTTTGACAACCGCGGACCACCGCAGTATGGCGGACCGTTCCCACCACGTGGTCACAGTCGCAGCCGCAGCCCGCCTCGGTTCCCAGAAGGTGGTGACCTGCGCAAGCGCGACCGGAGCTGGGAGCGCAACGCGCCGCCAGGCATGGCGATGATGCCGCCGCACCAGCCGTCAGTCGTGTACCCGGTACGTATAGCTGTTTGGCTGTCATCACGTCACTGTTGCGTGTTGTCGAGATCTTGAGCACTGACGTATATGATCTTCTTTTGTTGTCTGTATGTGTCGTCGTTACGACAGATGGGCGACTGGGCCATGGAGCTCAAACGCAGTGGCAAGTTCAAGTGCCGCTGCCGTGGCGCCGCAACGGGACTCCCTGCAACGACCCAGTTGTACGTACCTATGTCGTACCTGTGTCGTACCTGTGTCGTACCTGTGTCGTACCTGTGTCGTACTCATCGGATCGTCTACTCGATACGAATACGTGCATGTGTGGACTGACAATGTTGCATCGTGTTGTGTCACTTCGTGCCCCGACTCGCGTAGACCGCTCGCGCTCGATGTTGTGCAGCTGCCGCACCTCGACAAGTACCCCGAGTTCCTCATGCTGAGCAAGCGCGACTTGCGCCGCAGCGTGTACGAGCTGCTCCCCGAGTCGGACGCCGATCGCCGCGGCTACGACGAGTTCCGGGAGTACTTGCTGCACGGCCGCACGGTGCCGCGCGCTGGTATGGCGGCCGAGATGGACGCGTTTGGCTACAAGGTGTTCATCCTCCCGCCCGGCATTGCGGCCCGCGCGCTCGGGTACAAGGGTGGTCAAATGGTCGCGGTGATCCGCAAGCGCGGGTAAGGAGTCGAGCGAACCGACTGCAGCGATCGTCGTCACGAGTCGCGCGTTCGAGCGGACTGTGCCGCAAGCGTAGTCAAGAGTGAGTGAACAGTGAGCAGCGACAGCGCACAGATGTGCTTTGTGTGTATGAGTGAGTGCCGCGCGACGCTGCGTCCGAAGTGAGTGCTACGTCGTTCCATCCCCTGTTGCATCCATCCGTTTCGTTCAGCTCATTTGTTTTGTCTGGTTATCTACCAAGCTGTCTACCAAGTTGTCCGCCAATCTGTCCATCAATGTGTCCGCCAAACTGTCCACTAAACTCCCAGTTGTCCATCTATATATGATGTCCAACTTGTACGAGACAACATCAAGAACAAACGACCATGTTATATTTCAGTAGTAGACGCGCCAATCAAACAACTGCCAGCGGCAATCACAGCAGCAGTCGAGATGCGCGAGACGATGTTCTAAACGACAAAGCGACAGCTCAATCGAGTGGCAACTGCAGCGGAGCGAGTTCGTGTGACGCAGCCGTGTGGAGCTGCTCGAACCACGCGCTGCTGCTCGAGCAAGCCGAAGCAGTAAGAAGATACAAACAGATAGAGAGCGCAAGCGCACATATGGAGAATCGCGCCACTCGAGCGAGTAAGCACATCAGCTACAGGATCCCGAGACACGCGCGCTGGTACTTGTCGTACCAGCGCGTGCGCCAGTTGTTGATCGACTGGTCAATGAGTTGGTTCACAAAGAGTTGGCACGCGCTCGAGCGCTCGCCCGGTCGGAGCCGCGCGCGCAATCCATCGACAACAGCGCGCTTGCCGCCTGCAAAGCACGGCAGATCCGCATTGCCAACAAGCATCATCTCGACGAGCAATACGAGCTGCTCCATGCTCTGCTGCAAGGCGAGGAACGCGCGAATACAGAGCGACCGAAAGTACCGAAACGTCGAGCTGCGCGGACCGCCCATGAGCTCGACAAACTCGTCCGTGAGCTTGAACGGCGCGCGCTCAAAGTTGAGATTGCTCCCCGGACTGTTGGTGAGCAAGAAGCCAAAGTCAATGTGCACGACGTGGCCCATCGTGTCGACTAGGATGTTGCCGTTGTGTCGGTCCTTGATCTGCAGCACGTAGCACACGATCGAGTACGCCGCGAGGCTCTCGACAAAGTTGCGCCGTGCACGCGCAAACGAAACCGACTCTTTGTCGCCGTGGAGCCGCGTGTAAAAGTCGCTGTGTGGCGTGAGTGGGTCACGAGTGTGCCGTGGACAAGTCAGTCAGTGGACAATAGAAAGGACAGTTAGACTGGATAGAGCATACAGTAAGTTGACAGCATGGATGGACGTACAGAAGGGTCGTGTAGTCGGGGTCGTTGCGCTTGAGCGAGTCAAGCGACACAGTGTCGGGCACAGCCTCGATGAGGCCGGTCGTCGCAGACGTCGCGATCACATTGTATGGACTGCCGACGCACACACAGACACATGAGCAGCACAGTGTCAGTCAGTCAGTCTCTCATACACACATTGACACACGACGCAAGACAGCCCTTGCCGTCGAGTCAGTGCAGTCCAATTGGTCTGCTAAACGCACCGAAGCCGCAGCGGCAGCGCGTACTGCTTGAAGATGCGATCGCACTGCGCAATGAGCTGCGCCGCAAACTGCTCCTGCCGCAGGTCGTCGTTGCTCTTGACAATGACCGAGAGCAGGCGCCAGCCCGGGTGGTCACGGAACGCCGACGTCTTGCGCAGCCGCGCCTCCTTTTCGCTCCAGCGCTCACGAAAGACAATGATCGGCGCTTCGTCATCGGCCTCCGCGTCGTCATCTCCAGTCTTGTCGTCGTCGTCAGTTCTGTCGACTGCAACCTGCTGGCTATCGACGGTAGCGTCGATGGCAGTTGCGTCGTCGTCGTGCTCGTCCGAGTCGGTCGCGTCCGGCTCGTTGTCCGTGAGCGCGTCCTCGAGGTCAAACTTGACGCGCCACGCGTTGCTGTCCGTGAAGTCGAGACTCATGCTCAAGTCGCGATCGCGCTTGCGCGGCGCACCACCTTCGTCCTGCGACGTGTCGTTGTCGTCAACTGTCGGGAGTGTCGGCGATGGCGGTGCGACAGTGTTCGACTCGAACAATGTCGTCACGTCTACCACAGCAACACTGTCAACAGCAGCAGCAGCAGCAGGCTCGGCGCTCAACGACGGCTGCACTGGTGCTGCTGCTGCTGGTAGTTCAGGGCTCTCGCCGTCGACAACAGCACTCACTCCGATTACAGGAGCGACTGCCAACGCAGTCTCGGGCTGCGACGCGGCAGCGTCCAACGCGTCGTCGTGCTTTTGCTTCTTTGCAAACCAACTCGAGTAGAACGTATCAAACTGGCTGCTCGGACGCGCCGACGAGTTCGAGCGCGCTGTGCGTCGACCTGCGCGCGGCAGACTCCACTGCCCCATGCGCGCTTTCTGCGCCTCGGTCGCCTGTTCGAGCAGCGCGGCTGCTTCGACTTCGGCTGCGCGCAGCGCGGCGCTCTCGGCTGCTCGCGCACGCTGCTGCGCTTCCGCGTTCTCTGCAGCCGACGCAACAAGCGACGCGTCGTCCTCTTTCTCGTCATCGCCGTCTTCGCCACCGTCGAGCTCGTCGCGCGGCGTCAGTGGCAATGCGCCGGCCTCTTCGAGATCTTTGATATCGGCGCGCTGCGGCTTGCGAGTTACTGGCGCTGCTGCCTTCTTGTTTGTGCCAAGGAGGTACCCGAGGAACGCCGGTGCAAACGACGCAGTCGCAGTCGCAGTCGACGCAGTCGGTGCGACTGTCGCCTTCTCTGCCAGTGGCGCACCTGTCGACACTGTCGCTGTTTGCAGTGGTGGTGATGGTACTGCAGTGGCGTCGCCGTCAGCGTGTGCGTTCAACTGAGCCGCTTGGTCAGCCGCATCGACGATCGAGAGCGCGCATGAGCTGTCGGTGCAGTCGGTCGTGCGCTCGCTCATTCGCGGCGTCGGCGTCGACTCGGACAGTCCGCTCGAGTCGGACGTGTGGCCGTTCGCAGCTAGTGTTGACGACGCAGCTGCGACTGGTGCTGCAGCCGACGATGGCGATTCGGCGACGTGACTGCTCTTGAGGAACGGCAGCATGAGCGCAAAGCCGCGCGGTGGCGGACGATTCGCTGCTGGCGGAGTCGCTACTGGTGCTGGTGTCGTCGTCGTTGCAGCCACGACTGCTGTGCGCTGTGGCTTTCTGCTCCGCTTCGCCTTGGCCTTGGCCTTGGCGGCTGCCGCCTTGGTCGACGCGGTCGGCGACACGGTCATCGACTCGCTCTCGTCGCCACATGCCGAGTACTCGAGCACTTCAAACACGAGGAAGCACGGCACGCGCTCTTTGGTCGAGAATGCAAAGCACTCGTCGACGTGGATCGCCTTGACGCGATGGTGCGTGTTCCCCACTGGCAAGTACAGCACGTCCGATGGCAGGACCTCGTGCTGCAGGTCAGTCAAGCCAGCCCGCAAGGCCGAACTGCGCTGCGCGAACGGCACAGCAATGAGGCGGTGCGCGAGGTCGGTCAGCGCGGTCACAAAGTCCGGTGTTTGCTTGTACAGCGAAGTCTGCTGCGAACTGCCTTCGTGTGGCCGCGCAGCGTACACAACACGGTCGCGCGTCAACTGGAGCGCACCGGCAAACGACTCATCGGTCTCGAGCACGCGCGGGTCCATCTCGTCGTCGATCGCAAAGATCGACGACCGCCGCCTTAGCAAGTTTGACGGCTGCGCACTCGAGACCTCTTCGTTACACAGGCCGTTGTGCATGAGCAAAGCGGGGACACCAGCACGCTGCTCGATCGCCGTCAGCAGGTCCGATGCGCCTTCAGCTGAGGCCGTTACGACGCTCAAGTACTCGGATTTGTATCGCCGCGCGTCGTCGCAGAACGACCGAACGAACCACGTGAGGCGATGCGCAAACGGCAGTGCTTCGCCCGAGCGCGAGAGCAGGAAGCACTCGAGCTGGTGCTGCTTTGCGTAGTTGCCATGGAGTAAGAACGTGCAGAGCTGCGGGATGTAGAATTCGAGCGCGTCGGCGTGCGACTCGGCGCTGCTGTAGAGCTCGGCGACGACGTCCTGGTGCGCGTACAGCTTGAGGAGCAAGTGGAAGATCGCGCGCGTCGCATCGGCGTCATTATCAGTAGATGAAGATGATGAAGACGACGTAGCAGTAGCATCGTGTTTCGACAGACTCGCGAGCTTCTCCATTGTGCTGCGGAGTCGCTCGTCCCAAAAGTGTTTGAACGTCTCGACGCTCTTGTCCGGCTCGCTTGTTGTGGCTGTAGCCTCAGCTGGGAGCGACGGCTGCGATGTCAGTGTCGGTTTGTTCGATGACGTTGAGTCACCTCCGCCATGGACGTCCTGTGACGCGCTGTCGTCGCCACTGCGATCACTATCGCGCGGCTTCTTGCGCTTGAGTTTGCGCGGTTTGCGTGGGAAGAACGACGCGCGGACCTTCGCGGGCAAGTCAATGAGCGAGAACCGCGCCGGCGACTCGGTGCAGCTCGACGTGCGCCAGTCACTGTCGCTCTTTTGCTGCTCGTCGCTCTCGAGTTGCGGTAGAGTGATGGTCGCAGGCGTCAGCGCTGGTACAGACGCGAAGGCAGTTGCAGCGGTGCTTGCAGGCAGCGTTTGTGTGCCACTCGCGTCTGCCATGTCGTCGTCTTCCGGCTCCGGCTGCTGGTTCTCTGCGTTGCATGTTGTGGACGATGCCACAGCGACAATGGTCTCAAGCCCAGGCTCGTCCGTGATAGTGTTGTTGTTGTTGTTGTTTAGCGAGTCGGCTATCATTGCTGCCGCTGGCGGGACGAGCTGTTTGTGCGCGTCGCCAGCTGGCAGCAACAGCGCTGACGGCATGTCCTGCTTGCTACTCGCGACGAGCATCGCTGTCGTTACCATCACGACGTATGTGGTGCTTGTGGCAGGTCGATCTGTTTATCTGTCGATCTGTGCTAAGTCAGGAAGGTTCTCGCGTCTGCGATGTGGATGTGGGAGAGCGCAAGTGCTGCTTGTTTCCACCGATCACGCACGGCAGCACGTACGCACGTGTTGTGGTAGCAGCAGTGGCTCGGTCTGCGTCTCCGTCCTGTGTCTCGCGGTCGCTGTCGATAAGGTCGCTGTCGATAAGACACCCTCACGTTCGCAGCGCTCACGTGCGTCAAGCCAAAGGAGGTTGGTTGTTCACGATGGTGCTGCTGCTGCTGTTTGAGCACGCCGCCATGCGCTTGGCCGCGTTTTCGCCGTCGATGCGCAGAGCCAGGGTGAGCAAACCGTTTCAAAAACACATGTCACCACACGCAATGCAATATACATGTCGAGTGTCACACATGTATTTGACAGTGCGACCTATGCAAAGCGTTGTTGCGCATGATGCGAACGGAATCGACTGTGTTTGAATCCAGTGATTGTCTGTTTGAGTGCGACCAGTGATTCCTGCTAACTGTACAGCTTGCCGATACTTGAATAAGCATCGTTTTATCAATACTAGAAAAAGTAATCGAAACTGCAATAGTTATTGTAGTAAACACTCGGTTTTGGTATATCAATACTTAGCTTGATGATCTCATGTCCGATTTACATCGGTCTCCGAATGCGCTTGTACGAACGACATCGTGATACGTGTTTGTCTTGTTCGTCTTCATCTGCCTGTCATTGATCAGCAATCAGATGTTACTATTATATCCGTCTTCACATATCAAAATCCAATGTTTGACAGAATATATTTAGGTTTGTCTCCAAGTTAACATAAAGAGTGCTTTTGAGCAAACTTGGCGCACCAGCCGAAAAATTGAATGTTCAAAATAGAACAATTAAGTACAGAAATTATTTTACCTCTTTTTTTATTTCTTAAAACGACGGAAATATACTACATTTTTACTTCGAGTTTTTTGAGCTCCTGATTGGTTGTCTGCTGTATCTGCCACGTGTCAGCAGCTATACACATTGTATACAGTCATTCGATTTCCGGCTGATTGGCGACGATCCAGCCAAACACCTGAGCATTATGATGTAAAACCTCGCAGTTGGATTCGTATCCGGATGATGTCTTCTCAAGCATTTTACCTTTTGTCAATTTCGCTTGCTGTGCAACAACACAAGAGCGAGTGCGACGACAGATCTTGACGCCTCATTCCGCAAAGCCTGCACACGCACACCATCGCGGTTGTCGTTGCTGTCGCCGCAGCCTTTTTCAACGCGCCGACGCCGTCGCTGCCTTTCTCAACGCGCCGCGAACGTACACCTGCAGTGACTCTCACTCGTGCAGTTTGTTGCTCTCGCATACGCAGCAGCACGCGCAGCAGTACACACCGACACTCCGACTCGTACGCAGCACACGCACGCAACGATGCTCGACACGCTCCAGAGCGCGAGCTATGTCATGCTCCTCACGCTCATGCTTGCGAGCAACTTTGTGCTGATTCCGATCCCAATTCAGCTCATCGTGTCGGCGACATCGATCGTGTACATTGGCGCGACGCTCTCGCTCAAGCTCCAGCACCACCGCGTCGCGAACGGCGAGAAGAACGAAGAAGTCATGAAAGCCGAGGACGCGTACATGTTTCCGCTTTTGGGCTCGGGCGTGCTCTTTGGGCTCTACATGCTCTTCAAGTTCTTTGACAAGGACCTCGTGAACCTGTTGCTGACGTCGTACTTTGCGCTCGTCGGCGCGTACAGCCTCACTGAGGCGTTCACGCCACTCGTCGCCAAGGTCGCGTTCAAAGGCGGCGATAAGGAGCGCGGCGCGATCTACAAGCGCACGTTTACTGTCCCTTTTTACGGCGCGTACGTGCTCGAGCTAACGCAAGCGTGGAGCCTGACGTTTGGCGTTGCAGCTGGCGTCGCACTCGCATGGTTCAAGACGAAACACTACCTGCTCAACAACGTCTTTGGCATCTCGCTCGCGATCAAAGGCATCGAGTCGCTCTCGCTCGGGAGCTTCAAAGTTGGCGCGATCCTGCTCAGCGGCCTCTTCTTCTACGACATCTTCTGGGTCTTTGGCACCGACGTCATGGTGACCGTCGCGACGTCGTTCGACGCGCCGATCAAGCTCATCTTCCCGCGCGTGTTCGCGACGGCGACTGAGAAAGCCAAGTACTCGATCTTGGGTCTTGGCGACATTGTGATTCCCGGCATTTTTATCGCGTTGTTGCTGCGCTATGACGCACATCGCGCCAATGTCACGAGCACATCGCAGGCGTTTGCCAAGCCGTTTTTCCACGTCAACCTCGTGTTCTACGTGCTCGGCCTCGTTGCGACGGTCGCCGTGATGTTCATCTTCAACGCCGCACAGCCCGCGCTGTTGTACCTTGTGCCCGCGTGTCTTGGCTCGGCGCTCGCGACCGCTTTTGCGCGCGGCGAGTTCAAGGAGCTGCTCGCGTATAGTGAGGAGGATGACGAAGAAGACGATGAGAAGTCGGCGGCGGATGCGCCGAAGAAGGAGAAGGACGATGCAGCACCGACAGCGGAAGCAAAGAAGGTCAAGTAAGCTGCCGCTGCGTAGTGCCCATAGAGGTGGCTGGCTAGCATGTTGGATAGACCCATGCGCGCGCTTTGCATGCATGTGCAGTTGGAGTTCATACAACAGCAACCGCAGCATCAGTGTGCGTCAATTAAGTGCAGCATCTTTGGCAGTGTTGCTGGATTTGTTGCTGTTGTTGTCCTGATGCATGCCAGCAAGTGCGTGATGCAAAACAAAAGGTTCGTGTGAACTCATAACGATGTCGAATGTGGCTTGCGCTGTGAATGCAGATAGCAAGAAATGCTTGTTGGCGAAAATCGCAGCCATTCAGCCTCGAGTCACGCAGACGAGGCAGGTGTGCCGCGTCGTCTCGCCCAGATGCTGCTGTTTGCAATATAATGGTGCCACGTCGCCTCTCCCTCATCAAATACGCGTGTTTGGGAATCCTGCCAGACGTCATGCTACAGTGAAACGCACAGCTTGAAACGGACGCAATAATCCAGCTGTACTGTAACGCCAACCTATACAAGCGCATATTTGTGAATGTGTTCAGTATTCTTTTTTCTGTCACACACTCGACCACTCGCACTTAACCGGACTGAAACGCGACTTGCTTGCTCCAGCTGCGTGGGCACATTGACGGATTTGCCGCACGAAAGAGAGCGCGCGCCGGTGCAGCTGCGAGAAACGGGGTCGTTGAGGGACGAAGTGCGAGACTAGCCATGGCGCCACATCAGCGGTGCGTGTGTACGCATGAGTGTCTGTGTGCGTGCCGTCATGCGTTAGTCTGTGGATATGGCTGTCGCTACACTGGGTATCCAACGCTTCATGTTCGAGAGACGCTGACGAGTGTTGATGGACGCTCTATCTCTCTCACATTATCTAGAGACCAAGACAACCAGAGTGGCAAGACCACGACGCTCGCTGTCTCTGCGCAGACGCCTGCGCCGTTCCACCGACGCACGTCTCTCTCGTCGCTCGCATTCGTGACTGGACCGGTCAGTGCGATCGATGGTGACCCTGCGGAAGAGAACAGTGCTGAGCGAACGGTGCACGTCAAGGCAAACGATGGCGACGACGACAGCACGGTCCGCAATAGCAATAGCGCAACCGAGCGGCGCCGCAAACGCGATGTTGTGCGTCAGATCTCGATGCGCCTCTACCTCAAAGGCAAAGACATTGCTGAGGACGTGATGCGCAACGTCGCGCTCCAGCGCATGGAGGACGCTGAGAGCGTTTGCTCGGGCAAGGACTCGAGCCTCGAGCACGAGATCGCGCCGTCGCGCAAGACGCGCAAGCACCTCTGGCTCCCAACGACGCAGGACGACTCGGTGCTGCTCCAGGGCTCAGCCAAAGGTGCGTCCATATATATATCTGTGGCTTCCTGTCACGTCTGCGTAGGCTAACACTGTCGAGCGCTGTGTGTCTCCATCTCAACAGGCGGCGCACACCACGAGATCAACGAGTTCTTTGTCTCGCGTGTGACGGACCCGACGTCGTACTTCTTTCGCTTCCGCTACGACGACCACCGGCACTTGACGCCGCAGAAAGCCGAGGTCCAGCTTGTCGACATTGCGTGGCTCAAGGCCCACGAAGCGATCGTGAGCTACGACCGCGTGCGTGGCCTCAAGAAAGCGACGCTGTCGTGGGACGCGTACACCGAGCCGCTGCTCGTCGACATCACGACGGGCGCGATCCTCGATGGCCACCACCGGTACACAGTCGGCGTGCAGCTCCGACTCTCGCAGCTGCCCGCTGTGCTCGTCGACTACCTCGGCGACGACACGATCACAGTCGACGTCTGGCCTGGCTGCGGCCGATCGACGCTTACGAAAGACGAAGTCATCGCGATGGCGCTGTCGCCGAATGTGTTTCCGCCCAAGACGAGTCGCCACCGGTTCACTGAGAGCCTCCCGCCAATCTCGATCCCGCTCTCAGTGCTCCGACAGAGTCCTTCGTCTGTGCCGCCGTCGCTGCCAGTTGTAACGGCTGGCGCGTCGCCATCAGTTACGGAACCGACAGCTTCAGTTTTGGCTCTAGCGACCCGCGACGAGGTCTCGTCGTCACCATCGACCGACTCGATTGTGATTGCAACGGAGCAGCAGTCGCGGCTCCGACAGGTCTCGATCGACCTCATCTGCAGCGCGCAGCACCTCGCAACGTCGGTGACAAAGAGCCTGTTTCGCAGCCGCCTCCGCAAGATCGCAACGTACGAACCAACGTCGCAGCTCGACATGATCAAGCGCCCGACGTTCGACTCGAGCAACTTTTTCAACGCCGTGCGCGAGCACGACCCAACGTCGAGCTTTTGCCAGCAGCGCTCGGCGACGCTCGAGGACCTGTTGACAAGCGACGCAGCTGCGCGGCAGACGTTCTTTGCAACGCGCATCTGCGACCCGACGTCGTACTTTTTCAAGTACCACTTTGATGCAACGCACAAGCGGTCGCCGCGCAAAGTGCACGTGCAGCTCGCTGCACTCACGTGGCTCAAGGCGCACGAGCACGTCGTGAGCTGGGACCGCGTCGACGGCTTGCGCCGCGCGACGAAGACGTGGGACGCGTACCTCGAGCCACTGCTCGTCGACGCGGCAACTGGCTCGATCCTCGACGGGCACCACCGGTTCCACGTTGGCGTGCAGCTCGGCCTTGCGTGCGTCCCAGTCGTGCTCGTGAACTACCTCGCAGACGACTCGATCACGGTCGACGTCTGGCCGAACTGCGGCCGCGACAGCCTCACGAAGCAAGAGGTTATCGACATGTCGCTCTCGGACAGTCTGTTCCCGCCGAAGACGAGTCGTCACACGTTCTCGGACGACTTGCCACCGATCTCCGTGCCGCTTGCACGGCTGCGCGAGCCGCTCGCAGGCAACACGGGCGACCTGTGAAGTGGGAGGCAGCTCTCAAAATGCGCAATAGAGAGACGCATGGACTGATCGGATCAGGATAAGGAACAGCCTATGTGTCTCTAGGCGTCAATTGTATATAGTGAAACCAACAGTACTTTCCCAAAACATCCCGGATTGTAGATGAATGGAATGGATTCGGTCGGAACGGCGTTGCGACGTGGGTTTAAAGCTCTGCGCAGCTGCCACTTCCGCTCGTCATCAGCTTCGCTATCATCTGCCTCTCTACTGCTGCGTCTTGGGCAGCAGCGGGTCCTTCTCGGTCACGACCTTGATCTGGATCGGTGCATCGAGCCGCGCTGCAACCGGCGCACCGGGAACAATTGCACCCGGTACTGCAAGCGCTTGCTTGGCACGGCGCGTGCGTACAGCCCGACGCGCACGCTCAGCGAGCGTCTTGAGCCGCTTCTTGACAAAGTTGCGGCCAGCTGCCTGGCGACGCGCTTTGCGGCGCTTGCTCGACCAATAGTCGACGACGTCGTGGACGTACATGTCACTCTCGTCTTCAATCTCCTCCTGAATGAGCTCTTCGATCACGTCTTCAATCGTGACAATCCCATCAAAGACAACATCGGGCGGCACGTCCTCACCGTCGCGCCAGCACGCGAGCACGCGCGCTGCGTCTTTCGTCACGAGCGCAATGTGCGAGCGGCCTTTCTGGAACTCGTTCAGAATCGCATAGCACGACTCATCGGGCGTCACGACGATCGGTTTGCGGAGCGACAGGTCGCCGATCGTGCGCTTGTCTTCGGGGTCGATCACGATCAGTCGCTTCACAAGTAGTAGGCCGACAATGTTCGATGGGTAGTCGCGGTACACCGGAATGCGGCTGTGGCCGGACGCGAGGATGCCGGCCATCTCGTGCTCACCGAGCTTCATGCTGCACTCGAGCAGGAACACATCTTTCATGGGCACCATGACTTCGGTCACGGTCTTGGCCGACAGGTCCAGCGCGCCGTGGATGATCGTGACTTCGTCGACGTGCAGCCGCGTGTCGTGTGCCGAGTCATAGTGCTTGGCCGCAAACGTCGCGCGCGGCGTGAGGACCTGCTGCGCTTCAGGCAGGAACGCAATGTTGTGGTCTTTGTCGAGGCTGTGCGTATTGCGCGCGTGCTCGATGAAGCTCCGACGCGCTGCGTCGGTCTCGCGCTGAAGCGTAATGAGCGCTTTCAGTTCTTTGCGCTTGTACTGCGCAGGGTCATGCTCGGCGCCGAGCCACCAGTCGAGCAGCTTGCTGATCGGGTACGCAATTGGGAATGCAACGACCATGAGCACGCGCACAGCCGGCGCGAGCGCGGCAGCATTGCGCAGCTGGTTCGGACCCGTGAACACAGCCGATGGGATGATCTCGCCAAAGAGCAGCACGCACGTGACTGAGAGCACGATCGAGACAGCTTCCGGCACGAGTTTGTTGAGAAAAATCGGCAGCGCTTCGTTCGCACCGGCGTTCACGAGCAGCAGCGTCACGAGCAGCATGTGGTGCTGCCCGAGGATCGGCAGCACTTTTGCGGCCTGTTTCTTCTGTTCGTCCGTGCCCTCGAGTTCGAGGATGCGCATGTTGAGCATGTCGAGCGAGAGCAGGCCCATCGTGAGACCGGCCATCAAGCCTGCCGCGCAGACGAGCGTGATCGTGATGCCGATGAACGTCCAGAACTCACCGGGATCGCATGTCAGCGAGAAGAATTCGCAGTCGTCACCATGGCCAGGCATGTGGGTCTCGCGTCGGACTGGGCGACGAGAAGACGAGCGAGTGCGTGCGGGACGAGGAGGAAGCGAGTGCTAAAGCGGCGTCCTGCGATCAACTGCGAGAGCGATTGGCGCAGTGAATGGCACAACGACAAGTTACGACGACGTTGTCGATAGTGTCTCGCGAGCTCTTTTTGAAAGTGGTGGTGGTCGGTCCAAATGATACTGCGAAAAACGAGCTGGTGGACCTCCTCATTTGCAAAATAACTATATTGTATACTATAGCACTCATAGTGCTCGAATCCATTCTTGCATGGCTGCATGGCTCAATACACAGGCTCTCAGCTGCCATGTGGCTGATTCAACGTGTCACATATTTGGCTCCACCAAGTGGAAACTTGCATACAAATGAACAGTGTACATGCACAGCTCCCACAACACAAGATTGTGTCAAATTCTCGACCATCGCATTGCCAACAACAACAACAACAACATCATGGGGAGACGTCGCAAGGACCGAGGCGCGAACGACGTTGGCACCGTACTGCTACAGTGCGCCAGGATCGACGGATGCGATGTACTTGGCGAGCTGCTCGCTCAGTTTGACGCGCCACTACACGCAGAAAACAAACGCCACAACAAATATGATGGCAGCAACAACGACGACAACAACGACAACAGCAACGGTCGTTGACACCCAGCATGCGTGGCCGATCCTGTCTCAACTGACACAAGAAGACCATATGCGCTCGTACAACTAAAAGTACCGCACGACGCCATCTTTGCGCACCCATGTGCGCAGCGCTTTGCTCCGCACAACGAGCACGCCGTCGTTTGTCGGGTGACGCGCGGGCCAGATCGGCGGTCGGAACGACTGGGCAAACATGCGGGTGACCTCGTCGCGGATCACTGGCATCAGAAACTGTTTGCTGTGCTTGCCGACGCCTGTAATGATGCGCAAGTCGTGCTGCACTGCTGGCTCGCTTGTCGCAACAAGCTCGCGCTCGACGCGGCGCTTGATCGCGTCGAATGCAAACACGACCGCGCACTTGGCGACGCCGCGCGAGAACGTGTGCAAGTCGATCTCATAGCCGTCTTTGCGGAGCCACGTGTCAGTTGCGAGCACACGCTCGTCGACAAGCCTTGCAAACACAGTGCGCGCAGCTGTATACAACTGGAGTTCGTCGAGCGTATCGATCAAACTCGATGCGTGCCCAATGTGCGACAAATCGACTGTTGCAAGTTGTTGGCAAATGACTGCGAGGTCGCGCTTCAGTACGCGCGGCGAGTCGCGTGCTGTCGCATGCAATGCCCGTACAACGGCAGCAATTGCAAGTGCATTTGTAACCGATGACGGTGCTGAAGATGAGCGATCGCTACGGCCAATGCGTTGCTGGACGTCAAGCGTTTGCATGTCGTTGTAGAGTGTGAGGACACCGGCTGCGTCGCCGCGCTTCTCGAGCTCGAGCATGCACGTTGCGTACGAGAACGCGTCGGGCTGTGCGTGGACCGAGCGCTTCATGTGCGCAAGCACAGCGAGTGCGCGGTCGAGCGTTGCGTCATGGCGCACAGCAGCGAGCAAAACGTTGTTGAACAGCAGCGTGTTGGCGTGTGTCTCGAGCCACGTCGCGTCGCTTGCCGAGTACAGTTCAAGCACGCGCGCTGGTTCGTTGATTGCAATGAGCGCTTGCAATGTTGCTGTCACAGTTGCAATATCGCGCTTCGCAAGTGGAAATTGCTGTGCGACAAATGCAATTGTTGCAAATAGCAACTCGCGCTGTCGTGCAGCAGCTGCTGTGAGCATGAGCACGCGCATCGCGCGGAGCGACGGCGTGAGCTGGTGGGCGTGCATGTGCTGCACGACGCGGTGCGCTGCGCGCCAGTCGCTCTGCGTCTTGACGACGGAGAGCAGCGGGTCGTACGCATCGACGCTGAATGTACCACTGTGTGTGCGCTGGAGGTCGTCGAGCAGTGCGAACGCGCGGTCGATGTCGCCGCGCTTTGCGACGGCAGCGCACACGAGCGCAAGCGATTGCAGCGACACATCGACACCGAGTTGCTGTGCGCGCCGCACAACGTCCTGCGCTTCACGGTGCCGGTCGTTTGCGACACACAGCGCAACGAGTTCGTGCACTGTTGCAGCTGTCGGCGGCGGGCTCTGCTGGTGCTGGAACTCGGCGACTGCGAGTTTCCAGTCGCGGGTCAGTGTAGGTGTCTCGGATTGCACTGCTGCATCGCTGCGCGGTGTGCGAGGTGACGCGCTTCTCGAGTTCGTGCCGTTGGCAGCACGTTCGCGTCCTGCACGAGCGACTGCAGGTGTCGAGAAGTCGCGCGGCGAACGCTGTGCCGCGAGTAATGTGGGACTGAATGAGACGAGACGCCGCTGTGTGAACAGCGCAGTACTGGTAGCTGCATTCATGTGCGCACCGCCAGTGGCGACGGCTGCATGCTGCATCGTCCGCACCAGTGCGCGACGCCGCACGTGCTGCATCTTGCTCTTCTTGCTGTTGTTGATGGGGTGTTGTGTTGACTTTTTGACTGGTGCAACGGTGTCGTTGCAGTCTCAGTAGTGACATAACGGAGGGTTATGTTCTACCTCAAGCCTGGCCAATTGCATAGCGTGCTGTCTATCGGAACAGAAACAACGTGCACATGCTCTTGGGCATTCATTGCACAGCATGCCACGCGACTGAGTGCAGCAATCGAGCACTACAAGTACAAACGCATAAGCTATGTGACCGGAGCGTCTACGTATTGACACGCACGCAGCATTTGCTGTTGGTGAACACAACAACGATGTCCAGACGTCGCAATATGTGACTGATGATCGTCGTGTGCTCTTAGGACCCAGAGCAATGTGTTGACAAAATGGAGCGTCACGCACACTACAAACAGACGCAAAGCAGACCGACTGGCGAATGGGACGAGTACGAAAAAGCAAAGGGGATGGGATACAAGACGACAATGATGCATCATGCACTCGACTGGCGTCGTCTACTTTCGGCTCCGCGCCTTCTTCGCGTGGCCCTTTGTGATGTTCTTGAGCTTTGGCTTCCCACCCTGTTGTCACCCAAATCTCACAAAATCAGTATGTTGCAACCATCCAAACCTCTGTAAATGCATATAACAACAACACATACCTTCTTGCGTTTGCCACCAGGCGCATCGTCGTCGTCGTCGTCGTGGGTCTTGCCCTTGTGCTTGCCGGCGTTCTCTTCGCGCCCGAGCACGTGCTTGAGCACGTTCATGCTACGCTCCTTCTCGGTCGTCTCAGCACCCGTGACCGACAAGAACTTGTTGCGCTTGCCAGTCTGCTTGCGCTCCTTCTCGCCGTCGCGCATCTTGTCAAACTTGCCCATCGACGCAGTCGAGAACTGGACCTTCTCGAGCGTCTTCGACACGCCGTCTTTGCCGCGTTGCTTGGCTTTCGTGTCGTCGGTGTTCATGAGCTCAACAGGGATGCCAGCCGGCGCGCGCATGCTGCCGGTGCCCTGCTTGCCGCGCCCTTGCTTGAGGTTGTTTGCCTGCGCGTGAAGGTTTTTCTCGACGCGCGCGCGCTTGTCCTGCTTGCGCTTGGTCCACGGGTCGGTCGTGTCGCCGGCCTTCATTTCGACGGCCCAGTCCTTCATGTCGTCACCGGCGCGCTTGTAGCCCCACGACGGGGCCCACTCCTCCTTGTTCTCGTCAAACTCCATGCGGCTCTTCTTGCGCTTCGAGATGCCCTTCTCCTTTGCAAACGCCTCCCACTTCGTCTCGACCTTGGGCTTTGGCAGCGGCTTCTCGCGCGGAATCGTCAGTGTCGGCACCGGGAGCTTTGCGAGCGGTCCCATGTCCGACATCTCGCGCGGCAGATCAAAGATCTGGTTTATGAGCAGCTGCACATTCTCGCGCGCGTGCAGTGCGAGCTCTTTCTCGCTCTTGTACACGAACGGGTGCGTGTCGAACGCTGCGAGGTTCCCGAGGTCGTACGTCAGGTCGTCCTCTTTCTTCACCTCGCTCGACGAGTTTGTTGCGTACGCCGCCGGCGCGATCTCGGATGCCTTGACCACCATTGCTATTGTCGTCGTCTGTGCCGTGTTGTGTTTGCCGCCTTGACGATACGCTGCTGCTTGTGGTCGCTGCTGCTGCTGCGAACGACGTGCTCGGTAGTGCTGTTGCTTGTCAGACCTGCTCACGTCCGTTGAGCCAAAGCTTGGTTGGTGGAAAGCGAGGGGTGTTTTACAGAGGCAAAGAACCTCTGACAGACTGGTATCATTGACAAAACAGGCAAATTAGTCTGACCTGGAAAAATAGAATGCAGCTGTTACAAACAATTGTTTAAACTTGCAACATTATTTGTGACAGTTCCTCTCCAACTCGCATAAACTAGGATAATCCACACAAATGAAAAGGATAACAAGAAAATAGGAATATCCTTAAATACCAATATAATTCAAATACATAAGTCGATACATATGTCGATAAGCCGTTTTTCGGTCACACGCTATATCCGTAATATTATGAATGGTTTTAAATGCTTTTATGTCTATCCATCCAATAATCAACAATGTAAAGAAATCAAAACGTGGGATGGGCACCGTTCCGTATCGGGCGGTGCCACTTCTCGTTGTCGTCCGCAGCGGCAACAATTAACACGTTCGAGATTGCAATACATTACCAATCGCCCGCGAAGCGGGCCTACTCACCTTGTAAAAGCATAAATCGCAAAATGCGTTACTTTTGATAGAACGCATAGGCTTAACAAAAATAATATTTTGTTTATTAATTGATATGGTATAACAACAACATATGTCATATTACTTCAAATTAAACAATTGCATATATAAAAATAATTATTAACAATTGACTTTTTTATCTCGATGAATATTTATTATTTAGTCATATGCCTCAGCCTCCTTCTACAAAAACGGCACAAAAACAGTTATAATAATTGTTGTTCATGGTTTGTTCTGTGGAAGGGTAAAATATACACTGTGACATGGGCATCGAGCATGTTTGTGGGTAACGATTACAGCAGCAATTACCAGTGTGCTGCATGCTACTGATTTGAAGAAGTAGCAGCACTTAACCCTGTCACTTGCCACTGCATGCAGCAGCAATACGCGCAGACTATCGTAAACACAACACGACAGAGCTCCTGGCGAACACATTGTGAGTGAGCGTGTAGATGCGCCGTCTCTCATGTCGTGGGTGTGACCGTGAACAATGTTTGAATTAAGTGAGAAGATTACCAGTGTGCTGAGTTGAGTCCCGTATGTGCGTGTGGGAACATATAATACTCAATTGCCATTGCCACGATTGTACCAATTGTCAAGTTAAATAACTAGAGCTACCCGTTCGAATAGTGCTCGAACTGTTTGAGACATAGATCTAGGTACGTGCCTCACGAGCATAGTGATCGGTTATGACAATTGCAGCGTGATGTCAATGGAAACTTAAAGCTACGCGGCCTAAACAGCTAGAATAGCCGTAGCGTTCAGTAAGACCACCCAGTATCTCCACTCGTAGCTCAAAGTCGAACTCTTAACGCAGGTGTAACAATGATACACGTTGTCGATCCTGTATACCGACAAGACTTCGGCGTCGTCGCTGCTGGTAAGCCATAGACCACGACTGGGGCATAATCAATTGGAAACAGCTTTCAACAGCCATGTGCTTTGTAGATCAAACAGTGCAGACTCCAGCCGCTCATACCGTCAGGATAGCAGTGAAAATATAGAATAGCAAATCGACAGTCACTGTTCCGGCTCAAATATCTTGGTGTGAGCTGCGACATACGCGAGAGTACGATGCCAAAGCAGTCTAAAGTGATATCGCAATATGCAAGGTATGCTGAATCAGCACAGGCGCCGCCAGCAACGTATGCCTGCAATCTAATGTGTCTCACGTTAGTTTGACAGAATTTCGCAACGTAAACCGACCTAGTTTGCGGTCCAATGACAACAACAAAGAGCTCGCTATAAACGTGCATGTGTTATTAGAATATGAGCTCCAGTGGCGCCTTTAAAGTGTACTATGTATGATATCAAGTCCAGCTTAATATTGCTAACTAAATTAACACTAGTACTGTGATATTATTTACATAGAGGCCATAGTCAATTGTAAGTTTATTAAGGTTTGTCAAACGTTTTGCACACTGAATGTCTAATTTGCTATCTGAATACTGACCGGTTTTCTCATTGGAGTCCACGACAGACTTAGTAGACAATCTCTCCTCAACGATCGAACATTCCATGCGGACACATGAACAGGTGTTGTACACAGTTATACGTTAATTATCATTTTAATATTGGCAAGGGTTATCAATATTGTCCAAATTACATTTGCTTGCTATATATATATATATATGCGACTTCACAACCATTCGCAATGACTCGACTTCACGACTACCCGCACCAACGTAGTATCCAGATCAGTGCTCACTTAATTTAGCGAATACTGACAAGGTTTCGTCTAAATTAAATAAGTTGACAGTGTCTTTCCCTTTCCGTCACATTCTAATCGCGTCATTATCAACCACACCACGAAACAAAAGGTTAAGTTTGTGATCAAGACTGCTTGATGACTCAACAAATTAATTGAAGCTCTGTGTCCGCTGCTCGACGTCAGCGAACAGTGCATATTTGTATGACGCTGTTCGTGATGGTTGTTGGTCGCATATGCTGGTGATGACCTAGGAGCTAGCCCTGCCGCAGTTCATCAGCAGATCTAGATATAATTCCCACAAGCACAGGCGTGATGTGCAACGAAGCATCGTCAAGAATGAAGAGGTTGCTGACGACTTAGCGCACACGATCTCTCAATTCCCTTGTGTGATATCAATGTGGGTCACCATCGACCCTCTCTTAATGAGGTATAGTAATTCTAGAGCTATACAAGATACAGGTAGTTATGTAACAGGTTTAGAGTACTTTTTTGCTCTATACTGACGTTTTGAGTCCCGTTTTAGAATTGCCCCTGCATTGTATACGACATATTTTGCAGGCATGTTAATTACGCGATTTTAGCTTTGTAAGTAATATATCATCATTAACTTATCCGTAATTTGCAAATCCGTATTTAATTTTCGATTGCTGTATCATAGAACACGTGTGTTATGAGATGCATTTTCATGTGGCGCACACTCACTTGACACGCAAACCTTGATGTTGCACCTCGCAATGATGTGTGCGCAAGTCGGCAGTATGAGTGTTGCGAGATCGCGCGCATGAGCAGGCGCGTCCACAGCGCCACTGCTCGCCGCTCGCCACGCACATCTGCTTGCCACACTTGTCAATCTCCGCAGAAGCACGCAGAACGACTCTTGCATCCAGTCGTCGGGCGCTCAAGTGCTCCAGCCGCCTCCCACACACACAAGTAATCAGCAGCACTAGACAACATGGTCGGTATCGGCACACGCTCTCCCGTGTTCGCTCGTCACGGCATGGTGGCCAGCTCGCAGCCCCTCGCGACGGAGATCGGTATGCGTGTGCTCAAGCAGGGTGGCAACGCTGTTGACGCTGCGATCGCTGTCGCCGCAGCGCTCAACCTCACCGAGCCGTGCTCGACAGGCATTGGCGGTGACTGCTTCTTGCTCTACTACGACGCTGCAACCAAGCAAGTGCATGGGATCAACGGCAGCGGCCGCAGCCCTGCAGCGCTCACGCACGATCGGGCAGTCGCTGACTTTGCCACAAGCAACGCGAGCAAGCCCGTCATGTTCATCCCGCGCGACCACGGCCACGCAGTCACAGTGCCCGGTACAGTCGCAGGCTGGGTCGATGCGCTCGAAGCGTGGGGCTCGCTCCCGATCGCGACAGTGCTCGCACCCGTGATCGAGCTCGCAAAGGACGGCTTCCCCGTCAGCTCGCTTACAGCCGAGTCGTGGAAGCGCGGACAGGCGCAGCTCGAGCGAGGACCGTACAAGGATGTACGTCACTTGCGTCTGTGCATGTGGACCACATGTTCATGCAAACCACTGACATGCATATCGCTATTGCACTCCGATATAACCACAACTAGGAGCTCCTGATCGACGGCCGCGCGCCGCGTGCAGGCGAGATCTTTCGGAACCCGCACCTTGCCGCGTGCTTTGAAGCGATTGCTGTACACGGCAAGGCCGGGTTCTACGAAGGCCGCATTGCCGACGCTATTGTCGAGATGGTGCAGCTCCAGGGCGGCGTCATGACACTCGAGGACTTGAAGAGCCACACGTCGACGTTCGTGACGCCGATCAAGACGACGTTCCGCGGCGTTGACGTGTACGAGATCCCGCCGAACGGTCAGGGCATCACTGCGCTACTTGCGCTCAACATCCTCGAGCACTTGCTGCCAGCCGAGACTGATGACCTAGTTCCGAACCACAACAGCGCCGAGTACTTGCACTTGCTCATCGAAGCAATGCGCCTTGCGTTTGCCGACGCCAAGTGGTACGTGAGCGACATGGAACACAACGAGGTTCCACTCGCTGAGCTCTTGAGTACCGAGTACGCGCAAGCGCGCGCTACGCTTATTAGTCGGGACCATGCGAGCATCGACCCGCAGCGCGGGAGCCCCGTGCTGAGCTGCGACACCGTGAGTTTCCAGGTCGTTGACAGCGCCGGCAATGCCGTGTCGATGGTCAATAGCAACTACGAGGGCTTTGGTACCGGCTTTGTGCCGCGCCACACGGGCTTTACGCTCCAGAACCGCGGGAGCAACTTTGCATTGCACGACAACGTGCACCCGAACGCACTTGCGCCGCGCAAGCGGCCGTACCACACGATCATTCCGGCGATATCGACGTTTGCCGACTCGCAACTGCTGCACTCGACGTTCACGGTCATGGGCGGCTTCATGCAGCCGCAAGGACACGTCCAGGTGCTCTGCAACCTGCTCGTGCACGGGCTCGACGCACAGGAAGCGATCGATGCTGCGCGATTCTGTATCGATGCGCAGCACGCAGACAACAGCGTGAGTCGCGTCTTCATCGAGGACGGTGTGGAGTCTGAAGTTATTGCAGCATTGCGCGAGCGCTTTGGTCACGACGTTGTCGTGCGCACGGGGCTGCAGCGCGCGATATTTGGCCGCGGCCAGATCATTTTGCGCGACCCGATCTCGGGTGTGCTCAGCGCTGGCTCGGACGGCCGCGCCGATGGCTGCGCGATGGGCTGGTAGATGCACTGTCGTATGTCGTATGTCGGGTATGAGCTTAGCTTT